>BSBM01000824.1:702500-852500 GCA_027924585.1 Larix kaempferi
GAATGGTCTGATAGAGGTGGCCTCTCAAGACTAATTTTATGTGCGGATGCAATACCGAAAAGAGTATCCCAGGAACATTTATGTGCCTAAGCACGATCGACAAGATCTCCCAGGACTGATTACATGCATCTCCTCCATAATACCTTTAAAGAGCATCCCAGGAACATTTATGTGCCGTAGAACAACCGACAAGATATCTAAAGAGCATCCCAGGACTTATTATGAGCATGCAGCTCAACCTCTCGGATCTCCATGACTGATTACATGTGGATAGACAAAACCTTTAAAGAGCATCCCAGGAACATTTATGTGCCACAGCACGACTGGCAAGATCTCTAAAGAGCATCCTAGGACTAATTACGAGCACACAGCTCAACCTCTCGGATCTCCAGGACTGATTACATGCTATTTGCACAACCTGCCACATATCATCTTTGACCTCCAAGTATCAACATGATACTCATGATCCAACGGATCATCATCGCATGAGGCATCATCCTGATGCCCATGATCATACTGATCATCATCACTTGTACCATCCTGGTACATATCATCTGGAGCAACATCCTGAAGCTCATCATCATGATCAACCTGATCATACAATGCATCCACCTAATGCACACCAAGTATCTACTTGATACATATCATCATACATGATCCACCTGATCATATAGTGTATCCACCTGATACAAATACAAATACATGATACATATCAACATACATGATCTACCTAATCATACAATGTATCCACCTGATACAGATACATGGTCCAAGCATCCAACATGATGCAGACATACATATAAATGATCCAACTGATCATATCCAGCATCAACACGATGCATACATACATACAAATATAAATGATCCAACTGATCATATCCAGCATCAACACGATGCGTACATACATACAAATATAAATGATCCAACTGATCATATCCAGCATCCAACATGATGCATATACAGAGCAGTAACTGGAGCATAATCCTGATACTCATCATCCAGTGCTTACATCCACAGCCATGTGAAGGATCCTCCTTCCAACATGCTTGGGATGGCTTCAGCAAATGTGCCCATCACTTCTTCCTCGAAGTGTCGTCTATATGAAGAACACCAAGCCTTTCCCTGAAGTACTAGAACTTCACCCTGGCTAGTGGCTTCGTCAGCACATCTGCAATCTGCTTGTCCGTTGCAACATACAGGAGCTTCACGGCTCCTCTTTGCACCATATCCCTGATATAGTGATATTTGATCTCTATGAGTTTCGACCTGTCATGAAACACTAGGTTGTCAAACAGCTTCACACAACTCTGTTTATCGCAGAATATACCAGTAGCATCCAATGGGAGATCAAATAACTCAGACAGTAGCTTCTGTAGCTATATTGCCTCACGACTAGCTGAACAGGCTGCAACATACTCTGCCTTAGCTGTACTCAGTGCTACACAGGATTGCTTCCTGCTGAACCAAGAGATCACACCTGATCCCATACTGAAGCAGCACCCAGATGTGTTCTTCCTATTTGCAGCACTACTAGCCCAATCTGAATCAACATAACCCTATAGGTTAAACTTTTGATTGGCTTCATACTTGAGCCCATAATCCACTATACCCTTCAGGTACCTCAGAACATGCTTTATAGCAACCAGATGAACACTCCTCGGATCCGTCAGGAACTAGCTCAATGTGTTCACTGCAAAGCAAATATCTGGTCTCGTGTTCGTCAGGTACATCAAGGACCCAATCATCTGACGATACATAGAGACATCAACCAGATCAGGTGAAGCATCACATAGAAGCTTTAGATTCGATGACATGGGTGTGGGAATGGCCTTGCAAACCATCATCCCAAATCTCTTCAAAATATCTACTGTGTACTTCCCTTGACCAAGGAAGATCCCACCTGAATTCTGCCACACCTCCATACCTAGGAAATAATGCATCATTCCCAAATTTTTCATATCAAACTCAACAACAAGCTTCCTCTTAGTATCTGCAATCAATCTGTCATCTCCTGTTACAAATAAGTCATCCACATACAGGAGTAGAATCACAAGATTCCCTTCCTCAACCTTGTAGTAGAGGTTGGAATCTTCTTTACTCTTGGTAAAGCCCAAGATAGATAGGAAACTGTCCATCCTACCATACCAAGTTCTGGGAGCTTGCTTCAAGCCATACAAGGATTTCTTCAATATGCACACATATGACTCCCTATCGTGTATTTCAAAATTGAGTGGCTGCTCCACGTATACTTCCTCTTCAACCACACCATTCAAGAAAGCAGCCTTGACATCCAACTGGTGTATTTTCAATTTAATTGCTGTAGCCAGGGCAAGTACTATTCTAATGGAAGTATACCTAGCTACAGGTGCAAAAGTTTCTTCATAATCTATTCCCTCTTTCTGAGAGAAGCCACGAGTTATGAATCTTGCTTTGTATTTCTCTACACTGCCATCTGCAGCATGCTTAATTTTGTAGATCCATTTGGAAGTCACAACAGACTTCTCTTTAGGTCTTGGGACAACATCCCAAACATCATTCTTCATTATTGATTGGTATTCCTCAACCATGGCATCCTTCGATTCTTTCTTTTCCGCTGCTTCTTCATAACTGGAAGGTTCTTTGTTCATAATGTCAGAGAGTAAATGTTATAGGTCAAACTTGCACCTCTCCGTCCGTGATCACCCTGAGCTGCTGATCACACAAAAGGACAACTTGGATGGAGGAGCATGTTGACCTTGGATGTTATGACAACTCATCCCATTTCCTGAGAATACTGGAAAACATACAAAAATATCATTTTGAGGTATGAGCGCTACTCTACTTAAAGAGACTAGCGCCCATACGGGACTCCAGTGCATAATAGTAGCGCCCATATCAATATATACGCTACTCCTTATTATCAAAGTAGCGCTCGGAATTTAAAACTAAATGAGCGCTATTTATCAAGCAATAGAGTAGCGCCCTATACGCTACTCCACTGTGTAATAGTTGCGTGTATCTTAAAAATGATTAAAAAATATATTAATCCATCGAAGAGGATTAGTTGAAGGCAGTTTCTTAACTTCCCCAACCTCCTCATGGACTTGAACTGCTTCCTTAAACCTATAAATTCCTAGAAAGCTAAGGGAGCAAGGTTAGAAGAAATTATGAATGCAAATGATTAAAAAAGAATGAGAGGATGAGTTAATGGAGAAACTGTTGCAGAAGACATTCAGACCAGAGCAGAGCCAGAGCCCAGGATCTAGTTGCAGGAGCCTGCTTCACTATCAGGTATATTTGTACTGCATACTATTTTGACAAATAAAGGTTGAAGTGTTTCCTTGTTCCAATCTGAAGGTGTTACAAAATGGCATTTTGAGTTGGATTCATTTTGGTCAATACTGGATATTAAACATAATCTTTGTTTATTTTATGATTTATATGTTGCCCAAAGTGTTTGAGGAAGGTATTGTTGTTTCAGGTTTGCTGAAAGAAAGTGGATTTGAGAGCTGGATACAAGACTGGGTCAAGGCTAGGATCAGACTCCAGTAAAAGGTATGTTCTCTAAATCTGTAATCTATTTCTTTTGTGAACACCTCTGTTATGACATAAATGCACTTACCTGTCACCCCAACCAAGTTGATAGTTTAGTTTCCTGACTATAGGGTAGAAATATCCGCCAACAGACTGGCGACTCCGCTGGGGAGATAGAGTTTTGGCTTTAGGAAACCATTGTTTTTGGATGTCTTCTCGGTTTATTTTGATTTCTTCGATGTGTTAAAAACCTTTTTAGGTATCCTTTGTTTTTGGTTTGCCTGCTTTCATCAATTTCCATACCCTCCAAGGTCAGTTTCCTAGCCTTTGATATATGAGCGCTACTCTTACATATACACAGTAGCACCCATACGCTACTGTTCTGTATATAAAGTAGCGCCCGTTTTGGCATGGGCGTGAGTTGCTCTACTGCACAGTAGAGTATTTTTCCTGAAGCAGTCATTTTTTATTTTTCTTGCTTTTTAGCCCTATGGAGACTTACTGACTTTGTTGTAGGATTCTTAGGATGATTGCATAAGGTTTAATTGTTGATTCAAGTTATAGAACCACTCCTTAAAGTTTTTCCATTTTTTAAACCATTTGTTGACCTTTGGATTTCTTTGAGACCTTTTTGACCTATTTGGAAGACCTAGTGGTGTTCGGTGACGAACATTTTCACTTTTCTTTTCAGACCCTGACTGCTTTTGCCCATTTACAAACCTGTACACTCCTGTGTTTGTTGTTTGTGGTGAAGTTGTCTGCTCTCTCCTATCCTTGTCCTTTGTTTAGGGTTTGGTCTTTGGTAGAGCTTCTAGGGTGTCTTCTTTTGTCAAGTTTCATTTTTTTTTCGGGGACTTTTTGTCTTTTGATGGTCACAAGTGATTTTTAAGCAGTTGTAGGCTAGTTTTCACCTCTCAGTTTTCTTCGTATTAGTAGGGCAGCCTGCTTGTCTACGTGTACTTGGCTTTGTGGTCTTGTTAGGGTTAAACACTTTAGGTCAGTCCTTGGGTGTTCTCTCCTTGGTTTTCTCCCACTTAGTGTCCAAGTTTATAGGCTTTTTCCTGAGTAAAAAACCTGTAGATCAAGCCTTTCTCGAGTTAGGTTTCGATAGCTGTAGGCCCAAGAACATTTGCCATACTTCCACTTTTTTGCATAAGAAGTTTTTATTTGGCTTTTCATTTTTTTTTCATAGTTCTTTTTCGGTCATTGAAAAAGCAAAAAAAATTTGGTACTTTGAGTTAAATAGAACTTGTTTTTGTCAATGCAAAATAGCTTAGTATATTTTGTTTAATTCAAAAAGAAAACAAAAAATTAGTAGGGAAGTTTGCTTAGATTTTCATTTTTGAAAAAGGTAGATAAAAAAAAATAAAAAAAATAAAAGAGTTTTGTTGTAAGAAAATTTGAATATATTTGCATTTAGTTTTCTTGTTATAACCACGTTCACACACTCACTATCCCTTTTGCGTAATAAAAGCCCTTAAAATTTATTAATAAAATGAACTAGAAACCTTTTCTTTTTTAGGGTACACTACACCAACTAGTTTTGGTTAGGGTCTTGGGTTTAAATCACCTTAAACCACCCAAGATCACACATTGCGCAATAATCGTAGTGAGATTATCATTTAGGCAAATCCACCACACTCAAAAATTGCCTGGGAGCATATGCAGTAGGTCAATGTGAGATCAGTTTGTGGGAATACCTCTCCTACTTTCTGATTGAGCATACGCCAGGATTGGATAGCATATTGGGGACTCTTTCGAGTTTCGGGCTTAGCTACCCTGCCCACGCTTTCTGATTCGACCGGTGACTGTTCCCCCAGGATTTTTCGGTGTTGTGGTATCCTTAGTATCATACTTCTAGGTTCTTACACAGGTGACAGCAGAGGGTATATCTGCTGTACCTAGGACAGACGTGGGAGGAAATCCCTTGCAGGTCTTTGGGAGGGCGGTTGGGTGATTCCAGCGCTTGCACCCTTAGTCATTGTATTGTGGACCCCGGGTAACTGTTCTTCATCCTTCGTTGATCTGTTCTGGGCCCTCATCATCCCAGACTCTTCTCCGGAAGGCACCTTTGTTTGATTGGTTTGTTTACTTAGGAATTTTTAGTTGGTGTGCTGTTTGCCCCCTAGTCTTAGTGGCCACTAGGTTCTAGGTTGTTTATTGGATATCTATAATCACGGAGAATCAACAACTCCGTAGATCGAGAAGGATTCAAAACCTTCCGCCTGTTAGAATAGAACCTTTACAACCAGCTACAAGACAGCGGGTAAACCCCAGTATTTCTTCAGAAATTACCTCTGAAATAGAACTGCTTGAAGAAATACTTATAACAGAAAACCTTGAAACTGAGGTTCCTGAGGAACCATCACCAGGTATCACAGATCAACAACATTTTAGTACTGTTGAAGTGGAAGATCTTACTTCCGCGGAGTATAGCACTCCTTTCAATCCTCCCTTAACTAACACTAGAATTCCGTTGCTGTCACCTGTGGGTTTCCAACAGCCTCTTTTCAGTGCAGATCTTTTGCTTCCCGATTATCTGATGACTAACACAGGAGGTGAACCAGGGGGTCCCCAAACTCCCACTTTAGGTATGAATACCAGCACAGTTAACCCTTCTTTTACCGCTACATCTAGTCAGGCACAAACTACGTCTGTGCCTACTCCATCTTTCAGTTTTAACACTAGTACTTTAGGAATGCCTAGTTTCACAACAATGGCATCTATTCCCACGTCTACTGTTAGACCTAGCGGTATGGCTAACTGTGCAACACCTTCTACTTCACAACCTTTATATCAGATCCCTAGTACTTGGGTTTCCACACCTGTGGTAGGACCAAGTGTTTCAGCAAACATGCCAGTCATGGGTACCATGACTGCACCGTCCACATCAGCTTTGGCTGGTTTCAACAACTTTGTAGGCCCTAACTTGAATCAGGGTAGCATGCCTGCAAATAATGTTCCTTTTTCCTTATTCTCAGGGGGAGGGGGCAACTTTTTCAACCAGCAATATGGCGGGGCTAACACCCAGCCACAATGGACGAACCAACAAAGCACTAATCCGCTCTCGTACGGGTGGGGAAATTTTAATCATTCTTTCTCACAACAACAACAACTGGCAGGGGGCAACCCCTACCAACAAATACCCGGGGGTAACCCCTACCAACAGTTAACTGGGGGTAACCCCTATCAACAGTTGGGAGGTGGAAACTCCTACCAACACATGGCCGGGGGCAACCCTAATCAACAAATGGCTGGGGGCAACCCCTACCAACAATTTATGGGACAAACAATGGGTGCTTTCCCTTATCAAGCTTCATCTTACCGGCCTCGTCTACCTTTTCTGGCAACTTTGAATTTGCCAGACCTTTCGAAATTGACAAATGATCCTGTGTGTCATAACTCAGCATGGCCATCAGTTCCCACCAAATTACCGTCGGATATTCCCAAATTCGAAGGCAAAGCTGGTGAAGATCCTGGTGACCATGTCACTAACTTTCACTTGTGGTGTTCTTCAAATTCATTGAACGAAGATTCCATCAGATTGAGATTGTTTCAAAGGACCTTAACTGGTCCCGCGGCCAAATGGTACATTGAGTTACCTGCAGCTACTTTCTCTAGTTTTGGGGATCTGGCCACCGTCTTTTTGAACCATTTCCAACTTCCTGCTCGGTATGATGTCGGAACAGAACTTTTGTCTACTTTTAGACAAAACAAAGCCACTCACCTATCTGACCACATTCAGGAGTGGCGAAGACGGAAGAGGCTCATAAAGGCCAATATCCCTCCAGAGTTCCTGCTCGAGTGGTACTTGAAATCACTCCTTCCTTATATTTCTAAGGAAGTAGCGACATCTGGAGTCTCCAATGAAGAAGAAGCCATCTTAAGGACTCAACAGTTAGACCTTGTATACGCACAATCTGGTTTACTGTATGAGATTATACCCGACGCACCGAGATCAAACACTGATCTAAGTAGACCCAAACCTGGACCACATGCTGACGGCATAGTGGGTTCGGTTAACTCTGCAGCTTTCGAAGCACTGACCAAACAGGTCCAAGCCTTAACTGTCAAACATTCGACTGCAGACATTGCTTCCGTCACAACCTCTCCTTCTACTTCTGAATCTGTTAATCAGGTTCAGAACAATCAAAAGGGCCCTCGGCAGCCCAACAACAAAAAGAAGGGCAAGAAAGGAGAGGGGAACCAACAAAAGCCCAAAAAAGATAATGCCGAAGAGGGTAATAAAGAAGAGAAAAAGGTTAGGTTTCCTTGTAAACTTTGCAAACAAAACCACCTTACTCACCAATGCCCTCTACTAGAAGAAGCCCAGAAGCTCTTGAAAGAGAAGAAGCCTGCCGTCTTGAAAGATCCATTTCCCAAAGGGCAAGGCTCCACTTCTGGCACCTCCAAAACTGGGGGCACTTCACACGCTTCGGTTGATCAAACATTCATAAATATGGTCAACTCAGATGCACTTTTGCAAACCAGAGCTAAAAACTATACCCCGGAAACGCAGAAAAAGGATAAGGAGATTGCTGAATCCTCCACTCCACTCCACATACCTGTGGACCCAATGCCTAAGATTCCGAAAGGTGTCTTAAAGAGGGCATCGCACAATCCCAACACGCGGGCTGCTTCCAACTATAATGTAGTTGAAGATCTATCCCAAACTCCTTGTGCCATGTCTACCTTAGAAGTCTTGCAGAGTTGTCCTTTGCAACAAAATGCACTTCTGGCAGCTATTGGGAGTATGGAGTCCTCCAACATGTCTGTGCGATTTGATATGACTGATGTCAAATACCGGTTGCCATATCACGTCGCCCTCCAGATTGAAGTCGTTCATGGTCCAATGACCATAAGACGAGCTGTAGTAGATGAGGGAGCGTCGACTTGCGTAATGTCTATTTCCTGCTGGAAAGCTCTAGGTTCTCCTGAGTTAGTCCCTTCCAACACAATGCTTACTGCATTTGATGGCAGAACTTTCCGTCCACATGGAGTTTTGCCATCATTTAATGTCACTTTGGCCGGTAAGACAATTGCTGTTGAGATTGAAGTTCTGGACGCTCCGCTCGATTACAACATGTTATTGGGCAGGAGTTGGACTTATGCCATGCAAGCTATAGCATCGGCAGTTTTTCGAGTGGTTATGTTCCCATTTGAAGGTAAGATCGTTACAGTCGATCAACTTTCTTTCACTCAAGGAAAACACCAGACTTCTACGGAAACCACGATTCCTATGATTGATCAAACCACCCCAGTTAGCGAGAGTTTAGGAGCAGGACTTTTTGGATCACTGATTGGCACTTTTGACCTACCCGCTCCTACTTTATTTGTTGGTACTGAAGGATGTTCATCGTCTCAAACTCTTATGATTAGTTCAACAACTGATTCCGAGTTTCTCTCAGCTAATACAAACCCCTCCGTGCCTACCCCTGTTGTAGAAGTTACCCATTTGGAGTCTCATCAAACTACAACAGGACATATGTCAACTCAATTGGTGTCTGTTGAGTCAAATATAGATTGTGCCACTACTCAGACACCTAACCCAATTCATTCTCTCAACAGTTCAGGAATTACTTTACCTTCTGATGAGGAAATGTTAGAAGCTTTGAATGACCCAGAACATCCTCGTGAACATATAAATCGCGTGTCCTTCTTGTTTCCTTTTCTTCACTTATTAGAGAGAGGAGAATTTTGTTCACCACCCGATGAGAATACTGGTCTCACCCCTTCACAAGTTGCCATTGTTGAAGCAAATAGAGTACATACCTCGTTGGTGAACATTTTTACTGGAATTAACGGAAACATTTTCTTTGAAACGGGATGTTATCTCGATGAAATAATCCCGTATGCTAACCTTTTCCGTGAGTTCCATAACACCTTTGCCCAGCCTCCTCAGGAAGATCCAGGCATTGATCCTACCTCAAGAAGTACTACGCCTAGGTTGAAGTACTTTTTCTTGTAACATAGCTGTATATTTTTGTATAGTTAGTTTTGTTATGTTCGTTAGGTGATCTGATGTGTACTTCTCGTTTCATGTACCAGATGTCAACCGCACATTTCTTAGGATTTGCTGATGGCGCCAGTCGCCACACCTGTCAGTTGGCTGCAGCAGCTTGGGTCATTTATTCACCTGCTGACCAACTTGTCTCTTCGGGGGGGGTTTGTTTGGGACCTACCACGAACAATGTGGCTGAATACAGTGCAGTTATAGAACTTCTCCGAGATGCCCTCAGTCATGGCATTTCATACCTGGAGGTAAGGCTTGACTCACAACTAATTGTATTTCAGTTAACAGGTGTCTATCGGATTAGAGATCCAGGATTGCTACGATAGTTTCTACGAGTTAGATTATTGGAAAGACATTTTCATTCTATCAGATATGAACACATTCCAAGAAATTTAAACAATTTAGCTGATTCGTTAGCAAACTATGTGTTAGACTGGCATTTGCATCATACATCGTAAACAACATTCCACACATAAGATTTAAAAACACATTCACATGTAAATACCCGATACTGTATATATAACTGATACCGTATCAAAAAATATGAGTTTCGAGTCATGAGTCTCATAAGTCAAGTCATAAAAGTACAAAAGTTGGGCATGGCAGCCTCAAAAATATATACATATAATTTTTTTTCTTCTCCTATGGAGAAGGAGGAACCTCCTCATCATCTACCGCATTACGGTAGCATATCACTAGTCTAGCAACTCTCTGCAGTAATCTAAGCCATGCTGGGGGCACCCCAACAACATCTTCCTGCATGTCAACAGGTATCTGGTCCATGCGGCATGCAGGAATCTCATGAGTCAGCCGACTCATTTTCCTCTCCAGGGTTCCCAGCATAGCTTCTGCTGCGGTGATATCAGCTGGCCTCACATAGATAGTAGGATGGCCCTCGGGACGAGCAGGCCCAACATCTGCATTGAACACTTGATTAGAACTCCAAAACTCATTTCATAAAAATCAAATATTTGAAAAGTTTGAAAAAATTAAATAAATTCTCAAAAAGTAAACATACCAATATCTCCCCAGGCTCCACCTGGCGGAAGCACCAGCTCTGGGTCGTGACGAAAATCCAGTCCAGCATAGGGAAACTGCTCAAAAGCGGGAACTTGCCTCTCCCACCACCCCCAGAAGTCATCTGTATGGTAACAATAGTGACTCTCCCCACCACCCTGGCGGAGAAAAATGTCACCCCAACGGCCTAGTCTGGGCTCACGGGGGTTAACCTGTGGTAATGGCATTCCCAAACTAATAGCAGGCATTCTCTCGAAGAAGAAAGTACACAAGATACTCCCGTACCCGAAATTCTTCATTGTACCATATTTACAACTTGTCAATTGATACTTCATGTTTGCCAACAAGCTAGTACTCCAATCATAAACATGCCCATGCAAGCACTGTACACCGACATGCATCGAGTGCCTAGAAGCCAAGTGTTGTGATGCACTGCCGGATACCCGGTTGATCATGCTCACTATCACTTTCAGCAGGAGACCATCAATAGTTGAAATCAGGATTTGGCTTCCCGATTTTTCTGCTCCGGCAACACAGTAGGTGTTCACATATTCTTGCACTGATCGTGCACCCAAGCGAGATGTCCCTTTTAGATTGATTACGTCTCCTCTCCTTGAGAGACCGGTAATAAAGTATATATCCTCAACAGTAAGCTCAAGAGTTTGCCCCCGGATGATGAAGGTATTAGTATCGACATCCCAATACTGAATCAATCTCCGAAACAGCTTGTTTAGTGCCCGCATGTTTACGGTCCGATAAAATTTCAACAAACCGCATCTACGGAGTGCATGAAGGGTAGCAGGGTCTTGCATAGCTAGTCTATCCATGTCTTCATGCTCCCTTTCCCTCCATTGTAAGACCATCCTGCACAAAAACCCCAAAAATCTTGAGTCTCGGCGCTTTAATTTGGCTTTGCAAATATGTACGCTACTGTGTATATTACACAGTAGCGTGTAGGGGCTACTCTGTTTGAGCAAAGTAGCGCCCATTGCCTTCGTACGCTACTGTTATGTATATACAGTAGTGCCCGCGCATAAAACTTTATGAGCATTGCGTTTCGGGCCATTTTTCCTCAAAATTTTAAAAATAAACCATTGAAATGCAAGTTGGGTTGATTTCTACTTACTTGGTGGAAGCAGTTTGGCGATTGGATGCTCCGTTCGATCACAAAGGAGATTTGAAATTCGTGAAAATGTGCCCAATGTTTGCCCTACAACACAAAATGCAAATTGATTTGTTAATATTGAAATTATATATATAATTGGATTTTAATTTTTACCCATAATTTTTAATTTTCTATAGTTTCAAACATTTTCAAAAACCCTAATTAATCAATTGAAACACAAAATAAGGTATAAAACTGATCCAAGTTCAATTTTCACTCAAATGTTGTCGAATTCGTCTCCTGACCTCAAATTTCTTAACGATAAATCTTGTCAATTAGCTAAACATTTCAAATCCATATATTCTTTAAGATTTTTGCGTCATCGACTAATATTTTGTTGAAAACCTAGTTTTTGGCAGGACATGAAGTTACGATCCCAGAAGCTGACCTTTAAGTCATTTTAAGCTCTTGTTTGGACTATTTAAACCTAAACAAGATTGCCGAGCAGACTTGTCCTCTTTGAGCTCGTTAAAGTATCCGAAGGCTCATCCACTCAGGTATAGAATTACCCCTTTTCCGGGCCTCAGTGGATTAACTACGGAAAAGGTATACTCTAGGTATACGTCAGTATGCGCTAGAAGAGTTCTCCTTTCATTGTTTTATACTTTTTCGGGGGAGGAGACTAAATATACGAAAAAGGACTTTCTGGAGTCTCTCTTTAGGGTTTTCAGACTCTCTAAATATGAAAATACCAAGCGAGCATTCACCTACTCGGGCTCGATGTGAAATCCACGAGAGGGTAAGTAGAGGACTGTTTAAGTTTTTCAACTCTATAAACAAGAAAACACCGCCGAGCACAGACCAATCCGGGCTCGATATAAAATCCACGGATAGGTGAAAAGAGGATTGTTTAAGTTTTTCAGACTCTATAAACAGGAAAACACCGGCGAGCATTAATTTGCTTGGGCTCGATACTAAAATCCACGAGCAGATATATGGAGTTATTGTTTAAGTTTTTCAGACTCCTTAAAATTGAAAACACCGGCGAGCAAGAACAGATCTCGGCTCGATACTAAAATCCAGAGATCAGTACATATAGAGTAATCTTCTATCTCTTCTTCGAACTCTGTAAATTATGAAGAAGGTACTGAGTCTTCCTCCCATGGGCTCATTAAATTATTTACATGGTTGGACCTATTGAGTTTTCATTCTTTCTTGGACTCATTAAATCCACAAGAAGGGTATTCTTTTATCTAAAAAAAGAATAAGGAACGGGAAAACACATCATATCTTCATTGTTAAAGGCAGTATCAGTCAAGTCCTATCCTTGAACACAGCACCTACTTGAGTCTATCTTGTCGGTTGGGTTTAGTTTTTGGCCTTAGGGTGAACCTTTCCTCCGAGTTATTTACTCCCCCGGTTGGTTATTCTTCCAACCATATGGAGGGTCTGCTAATGTCTCTTACATTTCAGACTTATTTACCCCTTTATGTCAGAAACTGCCTGAGTCACTTTGTGTCGTGCTCAATGTTCAAGGACATACCCTGTGTCGGCCATTCTGCAGTTTACCTTGACCTCATGTGTCGGCCTTCCTAGTGTCAGTCTTGTTACATATCATTTCATATCAGCTCTTACCAGTTGAGTGTTCCTCGAGTTGGATGATGGAGGATGCCTTAAGGCCTCCCTTCCAACGGACTTCTTCCCATCGACATCAAATCATTATTCTGGGATTGAAGTTTAGAGTTTCGATTAGTACCTTGGAGATTGCAGTCACCAGTGGCAATCTTCCTCGCTGTTGAATGATGAGAATACATCAATGTCTCTTCTTTGACAGGATTCCCAAGTGTTCGACTCCAAATCCATCTATTCACATTTGGCGAATCGTACTTGGTACCTTGGACTCCATCATCATTATCGATGGAAGTCCTCGCGTTTGTTAACGGTATACATCAATGACCGGTAATCAGACGATGCCCTCCATGTTCGACTGTCAACTCATCTATTCACATGGCTCGGGTTTGTACCTAGGGTCGTTATGGGATGAAGACCTTGGGATTTAGATGACATAACCTCATTTTGTTATCACCCAAGTTGCGCAAGACTGAGCCTCACTTCTATACGGCTCTCCATGAGACATAGATCCAGTGTGTTGTTATGGCTATGATCTCTTAGTTTGACATGGATCCACGCTTGTATTTCAAGTGGCCATGCTTTTATATACATCTCCTTGTTATGTATCGGAGATCATGTTGTATCACCCTACACATCTATAAGATGTCAACAATGTAATTGCTCGCTGACCTTGATTTTTGTTGCAGGTTTCTTGCGACTTTTTTCTGCCGTTCTGTGCTCTCTCTCTGGTTTTGGATTATAATGTATTTCGGCCATCGTTACCCTCTGATCTCACACATTAGGGGGCATCTGTTATAGGTCAAACTTGCACCTCTCCGTCCGTGATCACCCTGAGCTGCTGATCACACAAAAGGACAACTTGGATGGAGGAGCATGTTGACCTTGGATGTTATGACAACTCATCCCATTTCCTGAGAATACTGGAAAACATACAAAAATATCATTTTGAGGTATGAGCGCTACTCTACTTAAAGAGACTAGCGCCCATACGCGACTCCAGTGCATAATAGTAGCGCCCATATCAATATATACGCTACTCCTTATTATCAAAGTAGCGCTCGGAATTTAAAACTAAATGAGCGCTATTTATCAAGCAATAGAGTAGCGCCCTATACGCTACTCCACTGTGTAATAGTCGCGTGTATCTTAAAAATGATTAAAAAATATATTAATCCATCGAAGAGGATTAGTTGAAGGCAGTTTCTTAACTTCCCCAACCTCCTCATCGACTTGAACTGCTTCCTTAAACCTATAAATTCCTAGAAAGCTAAGGGAGCAAGGTTAGAAGAAATTATGAATGCAAATGATTAAAAAAGAATGAGAGGATGAGTTAATGGAGAAACTGTTGCAGAAGACATTCAGACCAGAGCAGAGCCAGAGCCCAGGATCTAGTTGCAGGAGCCTGCTTCACTATCAGGTATATTTGTACTGCATACTATTTTGACAAATAAAGGTTGAAGTGTTTCCTTGTTCCAATCTGAAGGTGTTACAAAATGGCATTTTGAGTTGGATTCATTTTGGTCAATACTGGATATTAAACATAATCTTTGTTTATTTTATGATTTATATGTTGCCCAAAGTGTTTGAGGAAGGTATTGTTGTTTCAGGTTTGCTGAAAGAAAGTGGATTTGAGAGCTGGATACAAGACTGGGTCAAGGCTAGGATCAGACTCCAGTAAAAGGTATGTTCTCTAAATCTGTAATCTATTTCTTTTGTGAACACCTATGTTATGACATAAATGCACTTACCTGTCACCCCAACCAAGTTGATAGTTTAGTTTCCTGACTATAGGGTAGAAATATCCGCCAATAGTAAAGCAACATAGCTGGTATGTGATTTGGTTCTCTTCTTTCTCTGTGTTCTTCTTCTGGAATGTCAAATCTTTCTGCATCTTGAATGAGCTCTCCAGCCCATGCAGGTTTCCTTTTGTGAGAGTTATCCTCATGGGGTGGATCTACAGGTTCTTGCGGATCTTCAAACTCACGAACAACTTATGGAATTGCTTCAGTCATGGTAGTGTCTTGAAATCTAGTTTCCTTAGGTTCTTCATAAACTTCGATAGGTGCCTTCCTTGATTTAATGAATGCTGAGTTTTCATCAAATGTTACATCCCTGCTGACATCAATCTTCTTGAACCTTGGAAATTATATTCTGTAAGCCTTCGAGCTTTCAATGTAACCCATAAAGATACCCTTCTTTCCTGAAGGATCTAGTTTGGTCCTCTTTTCCTTTGCGACATTAGTGTATACTGGACAACCAAATATTCTAAGATGGCTGACTTCGGGTTTCTTACCAGAAAAGACCTCTTATGGTGTCTTGTTGTCCAATATCTTGTGGGGTGTTTTGTTCTGCACATATACAGCTGTTCTAGCTGCTTCTGCCCATAGATGCATTGGTAGATTCTGGTCATGCAGCATTGCCCTTGCTGCTTCCATGATAGTTCTGTTCTTCCTTTATGCAACTCCATTCTGTTGAGGATTATAAGGAGCAGTCAACTCTCTCTTAATGCCTGAATCACTGCAAAGCTTCTTGAAGTCACATGAGGTGAATTCTCCACCATTGTCAGATCTGAATGTTTTGATCTTTTTGTCAGTTTGATTCTTCATCAAGGTTTTGAATTCCTTGAACTTATCAAACACCTCATCTTTGTTTTTCAAGAAGTATACCCAAGTCTTCCTGGAGAAGTCATCAATAAATATGACATAGTAAACATACCCACTTAGAGAAATAGATGACATAGGACCACATACATCTGAGTGGATGATTTCTAGGATATCTTCTGCCTTGCTTTCACTGCTTGGGAAAGCCTTCTTAATATTCTTACCTTTTGCACATCCTTTGCAAACACCTTCATGTTTGGTCTTGATTTCAGGAAGACCCTCTACAACCTTGCTTGCAATTGGAAGTGCCCTATAGTGCATATGAGAAAGTATTATATGCCAAAGTTCACTTGGCTCCATGGATTCATGCACCATGGCATGTTCAGGTTGTCCTTTTAATTTGTAGAAACCTCCCTCTTGCTCTCCAATCACAACTGCATCATCTATTGTCTTTCCCTTTGGCCACATTAGGACTTGGCCATCCACAAATGCAACCCTCATACCTTTTGTATCCAATGCAAAGATGGAGAGTAAGTTCTTCTTGAGCCCAGGTACATAAAGAACTTCTTTCATCTTCAAAGATTTTCCAGAATCTAGGTTGTAGGAGGCTTCACCACTTCCTTTGATGGGATATTGATAATCATCCCCAAGTTTCACTTTATGGGGTGATTCATGTTTAGACAGATTTACAAAGGATTCTTTAAACCCAGTCATGTGTTTGGAAGCCCCACTGTCAATTAACCAATCATTACAACCATGGGAGATAGTACATGTGAGAGCAGAGATTAGAACATACTCTTCTTCACTTGATGAGTCATCATTACTATCATCACTTTCTGCCCTAGCCTTCTTCTTTGGAGGTTCATCATCTTCGACAGCATGAGCATGGTACCTTCTTTTATTACCCTTCTTCTTCTTGCTGGATTTGTTGTTGTTGTGTTTGTCCCTTTTGTTCTTGGGACATTCTGAATCAAAGTGACCCTTCTCATTACAAGTGAAACACCTTAGATCTTTCTTGTCTTTGTGAAAACGATGAGAAGATTTCTTCTTGTGATGGGATGGCTCCCTCTTGAACTTGCCCTTCTTAGTGTGAGCTGTGAGAGCTTGATCTTCATTTCCCATCTTCTCTTCTCTTGCCACAAGCCTTGCTTCTTCTTCAGAACATTCCTCCCATAATCTGCTGAAGGAGATTAACTTCTTTCTGGCACAGATCCCCTGGATAAAAGAGTCCCATGACCTAGGTAGGCCATTCAAAGTAGTCATA
Organism: Larix kaempferi; assembly: GCA_027924585.1. Taxonomy (NCBI): domain Eukaryota; kingdom Viridiplantae; phylum Streptophyta; class Pinopsida; order Pinales; family Pinaceae; genus Larix; species Larix kaempferi. The sequence goes on from BSBM01000824.1 coordinate 719,645, forward strand.
ACAATTTCACCATTCTCCACCATTTCATCTATAGCTTCCATTTGTTCCTTGATTTGAGAGACCTTGGAGAAACAGGATTGAGTAGTTTCTCCATTCGACATCTTGACCCCTTTCAATTGATTCCACAGGGTCATCTTCTGATTTATGTTCTTTCCTTCAAATAGCTTGGTCAAAGAGTCAAACATAGCCTTGGGTGTCTTTAGAGAAGATACATGGGGTATGCGATGGTGTTTGATAGAATCAACAATGATTCTCTTTGCCTTGACCAAGTTCTTCTTATGCAATACCTTAGCCTCTTCATCCTCTGGGATAGGGATGTCTTCTTTTATATATGAGTCCAACTCATTCTCTTCCAGGATCAACCCAATCCTATACTTCCAAGCTCGGAAGTTATCAGCCCCTTCAAGCTTATCCTCAAGCTTGGTGTGGTGAGACATCTTAAAGAGTACTTCAAATGAAATAGAAAAGATTTAGGTCTTACCACTTGAAATGCTGAAAACTGGATCTGGTCCCGGATTAGGGTTTGTCAGAAAAACCCTAAAAATTCAAAATGTGAATTTCAACTTTCTGAAAGGATAGAAAGATGTGGCTTGATGAGCTGATCAGCCTGGTGTATTCAAAATTTGAGATCAGCAAAGCTTTACCCTTAAGATTTTTCTTTTTGTCCTCTCGGGTTCACTAGGGAGAGCCCTGAATTAGGGTTTGAGTTTTAGAGAGATCGACACAGCTAAAAATCTCGATCCAAAGCTCTAAACTTTGATTTTTGCAAGGAGCTTCCAGCTATGGCTTCAGATTTCAGAAATTCCTATTTTTGTGGAAACCCTAAGTTTTAGGGCCAAATCTGAAAATGCTTAGAATTGAATTCTGATTGGACAGATAGATTCGCCTTGATGAGTAGAGTCAATCTACTTTATGGCTTTTCCAAAAACCGTGGAGAGAAAACCAATAAACAAGAAACTCATGTTTTCGTCACTGCAAAATGTCTTCTTCTCAGGTTCGCTCTGATACCATGTTAAAATTTGAGCATTAATTCACAATACTCTTGGATCTTTACTAACAGAATAACATATACAGTATATCAATGCATAACAATCACAATAATCATGACAAGTATCATAAGAATCAAAAGCATGAGAGACAAGAGACACAGAGTTTCCGTGGGGAAAACCCGAAGGTGAAAAACCCCACAACTTCCTCAGAGAGAGAGAGAGCAATGGGTCAACCAAAGTACAACCAAAATACACTTGAGATAGTCTCCTAGAGAAGATGATCCTCCTCCTCACTAGTGTGCCACTTTCTGAGTGAGAGATGTGTGTCTTTCCAAATGATCCAAATAGAGATCTCCCGATCTCTATTTATACTTAACCTATTCGCCCAATGACCTTATGGGGCCGACTTGTCTATCTAGATACATCCACAATATAATATATATTTTAGGGCCAACCCCACACATGGTGGTCTAATAACCCATCGACAAGTACACACACTTGCGACACTTTTCAATCCACATGACGACACTTCCTTATAGAGGAATAACACATCTCTTATAAGGGTATAATAAATATATATGAAATACATAGATGAAATACATTCCGAAGTTACATATACATCAACAGATAACTACCAAGCGGTGGGTAGGTGCAGATTGGGAGGAAGGTGACTGGTCGTACACACCGAGAACTACTAATTGAACCATTCGTCTAAAGGTCATGAACGAAGGAACAACTCAGTGAGAGAAACCTATTGGTATGCATGTGATAGTTTTGTAAACCTAACCGTTTTTGCCTTCGAAATATAAAGACATGACCTACGGGTCTTGATCTATAAATAAGGCATGATTTTGTATGGGAAGAGGTTACTCTTAATTTTTGTTGGTCATTATTGAATATTATCAGATTCTGTAAGCTTGAAGCTATTGTAAAGGTTCTGCAACTGAGTGCACAGAGACCTAATTTTGAGGGAGAGAAGAGTGTCTACAACTAAGTGCACAGATGAAGAACTATTGTACCCTTCCCTAAAGACAATATAACAACAGTTCTTGTGGACGTAGCCTCCATCAGGGGGGTGAACCATGTTAAATACCATGTCATGTGATTGCTTTGTGTGTTTTCCATTGTTCGATTGCTTAATATGAATGCTTGATGTTACAGTTATCTGATATTTGCTGCTTTTATCTATATTCATCATGGAAGAGATGGGAATAAGATGTTAAGTAGTTCATATATGGATGAATCTTAATGCTCAACATCTATAAGTCTTTGAATGTTTGAATCTGTTAAATAATCATAAAGTTAATTCTTAAAGTTGAAGTGTTGCATCAGGGAGCGTAGCATTGTATATTCCATTCCATTAATGTTGGGCCCAGGTTGAGACAAAGTTTTGGAAACACCTTTTTGAGGCAAGCAGGGAAAACTGAACTGAGCGCAGCTCAGAAGTACAATTTTGGCTAAGTATTGAGGATGCTGTGAAGTTGCGCGCAACATCGAAGTTTTGGATGTAATACGAAGACCAGTACTACGCTGAAGCAGTGCTGCGAAGTTGGGAGGCCACGAGGAGCTAGCAAAGCGGTGTACTGGACAAGTATCAAGTGTAGGTACCAGTTCGACCGGTAGCAGCCATTTTTTGAAAGATATTCCAGGATGGTCGAGCGGTGGAAATAGGAAAATCAGGAAGGTGGCCATGCGTCGGTTGTTGAGGAAAGCGACATTTGGCACGGTTAGAAGGTAAAACCGTTAGAGAGAAACAATTTGGCAGAAGCAGCCTATACGCATGTGTGCGACAGGAAGGCCGACAGCGACAGAATGAGGACATGGAGATCCTCCATGATCAAGCAGACGCTATCAGGAGCCAGCAAGTCGGTTTGGAAAACCAGCGCAGTTTTGGAAACCCTTAGGGTTTTGGGTTTTAGGTCTTCGACATTGTACAGACATGACCTTCGAGCATGATCTATTTAAGAAGACGCTTTTGTATGGGATGGGGTTGCTCTATTTTTGGATACTAGATGCTAGTTATTAGAGTAATCTTGAGATAACATTTTTGTATTGTAAAATCTCTCTGAGCTAAGACTATTGTAAAGGCTCTGCAGTTGCGTGCGCAGAGACCTAGCCGAGAGAAAGGAGAGTCTGCAGCTGAGTGCGTAGACTAACAACGGTTTCCCCATACCTTTTGAAAGAAATATATTACCAACCGTTCTTGTGGACATAGCTTTCCATCCGGGGAAGTGTACCATGTTAAATCCTGTGTTATGCGATGTTTTTTATGAATGAATGACTGTCTGTATTTTCTGTAGAATGAATGCTTGAATGTTTCCTTGCATGCTGTAATGGGAGAACTTTGATATGCATTTACCAATAGGAGAAGTTTGGGAATGATATGCTAAGTTCTACGTGAACAGATGAATGATGGACATTTCAATTATATGTTAAGTTTGTGAATCGGTCATTTAAGCTTAAATACTTTCTTAAACATAGCGAAGGAATGCCGCACAGTTAGTCGCATCTATCATTTCAGTCCATGTTGTAATAATCTAAGTCCCTAAATGAATGCTAGAAAGATAACCAGTAAATGCCTAAATGGATGGATGGGTGATATTCATATCAATGCCTTAGCATTTTCAAGATATTCCAAGTAGAGGATAAGTGTGCTTGATTCGTAGTTCCAGTAGAAGATTCGCAGTAGTAAAAAGCCCTTAGTGTGGCCCTCAATGTTTCCATTACTGTGTAGTACTGCTCGCAGTGTAGATCCTGCTGTGTACCGCATCACTTTGCCCTGTACCACATCACTTTGCCCCGCAGTGCACTCCTTCTATCCTATGCTGTGCAGCTTGTTCATATAAACAACTCATCATTTACTGTGGAAACCTGATTCCGTAGTACCCCATAAGATACACCTCGGGTGAGACCTCAACCTGATCGCAGGTTGTTTCCGAAAGGGCCGGTGCGAAGGGGTTTTGTTGGTCAAAAGAGAGAACTACAAAGAACCTCGGTCTAAGTGGAAACCTCTGAGTCAGTTTTAGCCAACAAATGGTTCCATTGCCGCGCTAGAATCCATGATGAGTTGCAATCACGATGTGTGAAGAAGAATATCAGTTCCCTAAAGGATCTGACAATTGGCATCCTGAAAAGACATAAATCCAAGCTTGGTGGGATAAGACCATAAGAGATTTTAATAGACAAGAAAATAGACATCCGCGTCTAAGTGACACACAGTGGTAGGATAGATATTTGTTGGACGACATTCATGAGATCTTTTGGGCATCGTTTCCAAACGAGCTGCATGCATGGATCTCGCGGCTCGTAGAGAAGAAAACTTGTTTCCAAGGAGGAGTTCCTACAGAGTGGACTCCTGAGCTCACAACCCAGCTCAAAGCGTTAGATAGCCTGTTGTCATGCGCAGTTGATTATTGGGTCGATCATATGATAGAAGGCTTTGTAACAGAATTTGCTGTAGACACACTCAAATCCTACAGCCAAGCAGAAGCACACTTTTTTGGGGGATTCCAAGTTAAATTTCTGAACAATCTCAGTCTATACATTAAGATGTTGTTAGCTGAGAAAGGTGTTTTAAGAATGCAGTAATATTCTTGAAGTTTGTCATGATAAATGGTACATATATTAATTCTGACGAAGAGACACATACTCTTAGAAGTGGTAAGAGATATAAAATTAATAAGAATCCGGGAGGCCCTGGACTCCATATCAATACTAAGATCCCCTGCGATCTTGATAGTGAAGTTGCACAACCATTTACCCCTGAGAATCCACCGGCTGCACAAACCGCGCCACCCTTATCGCAGAACCAACCCGCTACTCATCCCGCCCCACAGAAGACTCAGCCTATTCCATCTCTCTCGATAGTCCCATTTATATTTACTGCACAGATCCCTTTACAATAGCCGTGCACTAATCCCGACGCCCCACCACCTAGTAGCACAATGGCAAACACGGATATGAAACTTCCAATATTCAAAGGAACTAGCCTAGAAGACCCTGATCAGCATTGGTTCCTTTGCAAAGCCGTATGGAGTGTAAGACAAATCCAGGATGATGTCGTGAAGCAAGCACAGCTCATCACCACTTTCAGGGATAGAGCGCTACATTGGTTTATGAAATACTCTACCGTACAGCTGAGAACCCTTGTAGAAATTAAAGCCGCGCTGGTGGCAGAGTTCAAGAAACCTAAGTTTGAGTATCAGTGTATAACTGAGCTAAAGGAAATAAAGCAGAGACCAAATGAAGCGGTCTGGGAATTTGATCAGAAATTTAAGACCTTACTAGACCAAGTAAGTTTTGTTATACTGCCGAAACAACATAAAGAATGGTTCATTGCTGCACTGTTACCTCATATCAGATTACCATTGATGCAGCAGAAGGTTCTATCCCAGGTAGAGGCCTTGGAAATTGCAATGAAGCTAGAAGCTTCACCGATTGGTGATACTAGTTCTGGGATGTCTCAGATCCAGAACCAGCTGACCACCCTGACACTTGAACTAAAAAGTATGAAAAATGGTAAAGAACAAAGATATGAACCTAGACAGGAGGTCTAGTGTACAAGTTGTAAAGGAGAAGGTCATGACAGCGAGCATTGCCCTCTACTCTACGACTATCTTAACAGTGGTGTGCCTAACCCATTAAATCAGAATCAGGCCCCATGGTGTGAAATTTGTAGAACCACAGGACATAGACCTGAAGACTGTTGCCTCATCTAGAAATATGTGAAAAATCCTAAGAATTTATACTGCAATTTATGTAATTCAGTTGGACATGATAAATCCAACTGCCGCACATATGAATTAATGAATGAAAGAAAAAGGGATATAGACTCAATGCGAGGCAGTGGCTTGTACCGCGTACAAGAAGATACCCAGCTGAAACAAGAAAATGCACAATATGACCAAGGAGGATACAGAAGTCATGGTGGTGGATACCGCGGCAGAGGAAGAAATGCTGGCCCGGCGCAGGGAAGAGGCCATGGCCAAGTCATTTGTTATAACTGTGGCCAACCCGAGCATGTATCTAGAGATTGTGTTAAGCCATGCACTACATGTAATTATTGTAAATAATTTGAGCATGTCATTGAACATTGCCCAGTATTAGAGGTGGAAATGTAGAAGAGAAGACGAACAGAGGCTCCGAATCCAAATGTCCAGTGGATCGTAGTAGAAAATAGACCAGTGGATCCGAGCATCAATATGGTCATGCGCAGTGGCGTTGAGACAGGACGTGATAGAGGAGCAGAAGCTTCAACATCAGGGGAGGCACATACGAAGAAGAATCCCCTTGAAATAGTATCGATAAGGAAAGCTCCGGGAAAAGCACCTCCTCTTAACTTACAAAAAAACAAGGAGATCTTCATTGACGCGCGGGATACCTTTAGAGAACCAGCAAATAAGTCATCAGGGATCCCACTGCACAGTGAAACACCACATGTTGAAGACATGATGGCCCCTTATGATAAAATAAGCACTGTGACAAATGTTCATACTTCTATTGCACAATTCTTGAGAAGCTACATGAAGTGACTAAAAAGAGAGAAAGCCATAACAGAGCTCCAGGAGCTCATCAGCCAGTATGAACCTCAGATTGCAACAGAGACTCCAGATAGCGCTGTACATCATATAAGGAAGCACAAAAGAACAAGCCGAGAGATGAGGCTTACTGCGCAAATAGGAGATTTTGAAATGGATGAAGTCATCCTTGATCTGGGATTAAAAGTCAATGTCTTGACTAAGCAGACATGGCAGTAGATGGGTCAACCAAAGTTGCTCTAGTCACCTATCCAGTTACGAATGGCTAATCAGGAGAAGGTCATACATTTTGGCTGCTTAGCTAATGTAGTGGTTGACATCGATGGAGTACAGAGTCATGTATACTTTGAAGTTATTGAAATTGTGGATGATAGTCAACCTTTTCTGGCAATATTGGGAATTGATTGGGCTATGGATAACTTGAAAATCATAAAATTGAAGACAAAGAAGATGATATTTGAAGGGAAGCATCTTAGGGTCATCGCACCATTTGATCCTAAAGATGGTGACAGATACAGTGAGTCGATTCAGGAGGAATCCTAAGCTCAAGATTTAGACCGACTATGCCAGCTGACTGCGAACAAGGAAGACTACATTGATCCTACTGCGGATGGTACACTCAGCTGGAGATGTGACACTTCTTGTATCTCTGACTCAGATATAGGACTAGAAAATTGGCGAAGTCGCATGCATGAAGTATCGGCAAGAAGATGTGCACAGTTTACAAAATCACTCCGCTGGATTGGAAAAGAGGTGAGTCCTATTCCCACATATGATGGTCCTGCTAATGTTTACAGTTTCATAAGGGAATATACTGCAGCTATACCATATGAGCATAGACTGCTAGCTTTAGATATCGTATTGCATGATACACCTGCCAGATGGTGGAATGCACATAAGAAAACATTGACCACTTGGGATCAATGCAGAACTAAGATGCAGATCTAGTTCACTGAAAAGGTTACTTTACCTTTCGAAAAGTATAATGGACAGACAGACCCTAATCAGCATATTGAAATCTATTCAAAGGAATGGGTGGGAAGACCACTTACAGAATGGGTACATTTATTTATACATACATTGGATGCGGGTATCCCAGAGAAATGGTACCTCGACCTGGAGCTACGCAGTGAACTCACTCATTGGGAGCTGCTCACTGCAAACTTCTGGAAGGACTTCAGTTTTGAATACGAGAACCCATTAATCCATGAATCATTACAGCTAATCAAGAAGCGCATATTCTAGGACGACTGTCCTCATCAAAACATAACATTGCAGGAGTTTTTTGGGACAGAGTGCGTTCCTGCACACTTATAGTCAGAATGGAAGGAACATGAAGAGCACTTTATCGAGTGTTACAACTTAGCTGAAGATACCAATCATACAAGTGAAGATGATGAGGAGGACCCACGCAACATAGATATACCAGAGTCAGAAGGTACACGCGAGGTAGAAGGACCTCCGTTGGAAATCCCAGATATGACTGGACCAGTAAAAACACAAAAAGTGAACATTGGCACAGACAAAGAGCCGATGTTAGCATCAGTAGGAGATTATTGGGACGATCAGACTATTATAGAGATCGCAGATACCTTACATGAGTATCAGGAACTGTTTCCAACAAAATTTACAGAGATGAAAGGAATTTTGGGAGACCTAGGGTCATGAAAATACCTTTAAAGCCAGGTGCTAAGCCTGTCAAGCAGAGGCCATATAGATTGAATCCGCTCTACAAGTAAAAAGTCCACGCATGTTGATGTATATGTAACTTTGGAATGTATTTCATCTATGTATCTCATATATATTTACTGTACCCTTATAAGAGATGTGTTATTCCTCTATAAGCAAGTGTTGTCATGTGGATTGACAAGTGTCACAAGTGTGTGTACTTGCCAATGGGTTATTAGACTACCATGTGTGGGGTCAACCCTAAAATATATATTATATTTTGGATGTATCTAGATAGACAAGTCGTCCCCATAAGGTCATTGGGAAAACAAGTTAAGTATAAATAGAGATCGGGAGATCTCTATTTGGATCATTCGGAAAGACACACTTCTCTCACTTAGAAAGTGGCACACTAGTGAGGAGGAGGATCATCTACTGTAGGAGAATATATCAAGTGTATTTTGGTTGTACTTTGGTTGAGCCGTTTCTCTCTCTATCTCTGAGGAAGTTGTGGGGTTTTTCACCTTAGGGTTTTCCCCACAGAAACTCTGTGTCTCTTGTCTCTCATGATTTTGATTCTTGTGATGCTTGTCATGCTTATTGTGATTGTTATGCATTGATATACTGTATATGTTATTCTCTCAGTAAAGATCCAAGAGTATTGTGAACTAATGCTCAAATTTTAACATGGTATCATAGGTAACCTGAGAAGAAGACATTTTGTAGTGACAGAAACTTGAGTTTCTTGTTTATTGGGTTTGTCTCCATAGTTTTTGGAAAAGAAGTATAGTAGATTGACTCTACTCATCAAGGCGAATCTATCTATCCAATTAGAATTCAATTCTAAGCATTTTCAAATTTGGCCCTAAAAATTAGGGTTTCCACAAAACTAGGAATTTCTGAAATCTGAAGCCATAGCTGGAAGCTCCTTGCAAAAATCAAAGTTTAGAGCTTTGGATCAAGATTTTTTGCTGGATAGATATCCGGGAAACTCAAACCCTAATTTAGGGCTCTCCCTAGTGAACCCGAGAGGACAAAAAAGCAAATCGGAAGGGTAAAGCTTTGCTGATCTCAAATTTTGAATACACTAGGCTGATCAACTCATCAAGGCACATCTTTCTATACTTTCAGAAAGTTGAAATTCACATTTTGAATTTTTAGGGTTTTTTCTAACAAACCCTAATCCGGGACCAGATCCAGTTTTCAGCATTTCAAGTGGTAAGACATAAATATTTTCTATTTCATTTGAAGTACTCTTTAAGATGTCTCACCACACCAAGCTTGAGGATAAGCTTGAAGGGGCTGATAACTTCTGAGCTTGAAAGTATAGGATTTGGTTAATCCTGAAAGAGAATGAGTTGGATTCATATATAAAAGAAAACATCCCTATCCCAGAGGATGAAGAGGCTAAGAGATTACATAAGAAGAACTTGGTCAAGGCAAAGAGAATCAGTGGTGATTCTATCAAAGACCATCTCATACCCCATGTGTCTTCTCTAAAGTCACCCAAGGCTATGTTTGACTCTTTGACCAAGCTATTTGAAGGAAAGAACATAAATCGGAAGATGACCCTGCAGAATCAATTAAAAGGGGTCAAGATGTCGAATGGAGAAACCATTCAATCCTATTTCTCCAAGGTCTCTCAGATCAAGGAACAACTTGAAGTTGTAGATGAAATGGTGGAGAATGGTGAAATTGTTATGACTACTTTGAATTGCCTACCTAGGTCATGGGACTCTTTTATCCAGGGGATCTGTGCCAGAAAGAAGTTAATCTCCTTCAACAGATTATGGGAGGAATGTTCTCAAGAAGAAGCAAGGCTTGTGGCAAGAGAAGAGAAGATGGGAAATGAAAATCAAGCTCTCACAGCTCACACTAAGAAGGGCAAGTTCAAGAGGGATCCATCCCATCACAAGATGAAATCTTCTCATCATTTTCACAAAGACAAGAAAGATCTAAGGTGTTTCACTTGTAATGAGAAGGGTCACTTTGCTTCAGAATGTCCCAAGAACAAAAGGGACAAACACAACAACAACAACTCTAGCAAGAAGAAGAAGGGTAACAAAAGAAGGTACCATGCTCATGCTGCCGAAGATGATGAACCTTGAAAGAAGAAGGCTAGGGCAGAAAGTGATGATAGTAATGATGACTCATCAAGTGAAGAAGAGTATGTTCTAATCTCTGCTCTCACAGGTACTATCTCCCATGGTTGTAATGATTGGTTAATTGACAGTGGGGCTTCCAAACACATGACTGGGTTTAAAGAATCCTTTGTAAATATGTCTGAACATGAATCACCCCATAAAGTGAAACTTGGGGATGATTATCAATATCCCATCAAAAGAAGTGGTGAAGCCTCCTACAACATAGATTCTGGAAAATCTTTGAAGATGAAAGAAGTCCTTTATGTACCTGGGCTCAAGAAGAACTTACTCTCCATCTCTGCATTGGATAAAAAAGGTATGAGGATTTCATTTGTGGATGGCCAAGTCCTAATGTGGCCAAACGAAAAGACCATAGATGATGCAGTTGTGATTGGAGAGCAAGAGGGAGGTTTGTATAAATTAAAAGGACAACCTGAACATGCCATGGTGCATGAATCCATGGAGCCAAGTGAACTTTGGCATAGAAGACTTGCTCATATGCACTATAGGGCACTTCCAATTGCAAGCAAGGCTATAGAGGGTCTTCCTGAAATCAAGACCAAACATGAAGGTGTTTGCAAAGGATGTGCAAAAGGTAAGAATATTAAGAAGGCTTTCCCAAGCAGTGAAAGCAAGGAAAAAGATATCCTAGAAATCATCTACTCAGATGTATGTGGTCCTATGTCATCCATTTCTCTAAGTATATATGTTTACTATGTCTCATTTATTGATTACTTCTCCAGGAAGACTTGGGTATACTTCTTGAAAAACAAAGATGAGGTGTTTGATAAGTTCAAGGAATTCAAAACCTTGATGGAGAATCAAACTGACAAAAAGATCAAAACATTCAGATCTGACAATGGTGGAGAATTCACCTCAGGTGACTTGAAGAAGCTTTTCAATGATTCAGGGATTAAGAGGGAGTTGACTGATCCTTATAATCCTCAACAGAATGGAGTTGCAGAAAGGATGAACAGAACAATCATGGAAGTAGCAAGGGCAATGCTGCATGACCAAGATCTACCTATGCATCTATGGGTAGAAGCAGCTAGAACAGCTGTATATGTGCAGAACAGAACACCCCACAAGATATTGGACAACAAGACACCAAAAGAGGTCTGTTCTGGTAAGAAACCTGAAGTTAGCCATCTTAGAATATTTGGTTGTCCAGTATACAGTCATGTCCCAACTGAAAAGAGGACCAAACTAGATCCTTCAGGAAACAAGGGTATCTTTGTGGGTTACAGTGAAAGCTCGAAGGCTTACAGAATATACTTTCCAGGATTCAAGAAGATTGATGTCAGCAGGGATGTAAAATTTGATGAAAACTCAGCATTCATCAAATCAAGGAAGGCACTTATCGATGTTTATGAAGAACCTAAGGAAACTAGATTTCAAGACACTACCATGACTGAAGCAATTCTAGAAGTTGTTCATGAGTTTGAAGATCTGCAAGAACCTGTAGATACACCCCGTGAGGATAACTCTCACAAGAGGAAACTTGCATGGGCTAGAGAGCTCATGCAAGATGTAGAAAGATTTGGCATTCTAGAAGAAGAACACAGAGGAAAGAAGAGAACCAGATCACATACCAGCTCTGTTGCTTTACTCTGTGACATTATGAACAAAGAACCTTCCAGTTATGAAGATGCAGTGGAAAAGAAAGAATGGAAGGATGCCATGGTTGAGGAATACCAATCAATAATGAAGAAAGATGTTTGGGATGTTGTCCCAAGACCTAAAGAGAAGTCTGTTGTGACTTCCAAATGGATCTACAAAATCAAGCATGTTGCAGATGGCAGTGTAGAGAAATACAAAGCAAGATTAGTAGCTCATGGCTTCTCTCAGAAAGAGGGAATAGATTATGAAGAAACTTTTGCACCTATAGCCAGGTATACTTCCATCAGAACAGTACTTGCCCTACTGCAACAATGAAATGGAAAATACACCAGATGGATGTCAAGACTGCTTTCTTGAATGGTGTAGTTGAAGAGGAAGTATACGTTGAGCAGCCACTCGGTTTTGAAATACATGACAAGGAGTCATATGTGTGCAGATTGAAGAAAGCCTTGTATGGCTTGAAGCAAGCTCCCAGAACTTGGTATAATAGGATGGACAGTTTCCTATCTAGCTTGGGCTTTACCAAGAGTAAAGTGGATTCCAACCTCTACTACAAGGTTGAGGAAGGGAATCCTATGATTCTACTCCTGTATGTGGATGACTTATTTGTAACAAGAGATGACAGATTGATTGCAGATACTAAGACGAAGCTTGCTGCTAAGTTTCATATGAAAGATTTGGGAATGATGCATTATTTCCTAGGTATGGAGGTGTCGCAGAATTCAGGTGGGATCTTCCTTGGTCAAGGGAAGTACACAGTAGATATTCTGAAGAGATTTGGGATGATGGATTTCAAGGCATGACCACACCCATGGCATCGAATCTAAAGCTTCTATGTGATGCTTCATCTGAGCCGATTGATGTCTCTATGTATCATCAGATGATTGGGTCCTTGATGTACCTGATGAACACGAGACCAGATATTTGCTTTGCAGTGAACACATTGAGCCAATTCCTGATGGATCAGAGGAGTGTTCATTTGGTTGTTGTAAAGCATGTTCTGAGGTACCTGAAGGGTACAGTGGATTATGAGCTCATGTATGAAGCGAATCAAAAGTTTAACATGCAGGGTTATGTTGATTCAAATTGGGATGGCAGTGTTGCAAATAGGAAGAGCACATCTGGGTGCTGCTTCAGTATGGGATCAGGTGTGATCTCTTGGTTCAGCAGGAAGCAGTCCTGTGTAGCATTGAGTACAGTTGAGGCAGAGTATGTTGCAGCCTGTTCAGCTAGTTGTGAGGCAGTATGGCTGCGGAAGCTACTGTCTGAGTTATTTGATCTACCATTGGATGCTACTTGTATATTCTGCGATTTCCAGAGTTGTGTGAAGCTGTCTGAGAACCCAGTGTTTCATGATAGGTCCAAACACATAGAGATCAAATATCACTATATAGGGGATATGGTGCAGAGAGGATCCATGAAGCTCCTGTATGTTGCAACAGACGAGCAGATTGCAGATGTGCTGACGAAGCCACTAGCTAGGGTGAAGTTCAAGTATTTCAGGGAGAGGCTTGGTGTTCTTCAGATCGATGACACTTCGAGGAAGAAGTGATGGACACATTTTTTGAATCCATCCCAAGCATGTTGGAAGGAGGATCCTTCACATGGCTGTGGATGTAAGCGCTGGATGATGAGTATTAGGATGATGCTCCAATTACTGCTATGTATATGCATCATGTTGGATGTTGGATATGATTTGTTGGATCATTTATATTTGTATGTATGTACGCATCGTGTTGATGCTGGATATGATCAGTTGGATCATTTATATTTGTATGTATGTACGCATCGTGTTGATGTTGGATATGATAAGTTGGATCATTTATATTTGTATGTATGTATGCATCGTGTTGATGCTGGATATGATCTGTTGAATCATTTATATGTATGTATGCATCATGTTGGATGATGGATATGATCAGTTGGATCATTTGTATGTATTTGTATATGCATCATGTTGGATGCTTGGACCATGTATCTGTATTAGGTGGATACATTGTATGATCAAGTAGATCATGTATGTTGATATGTATCATATATTTGTATTTGTATCGGGTGGATACACTGTATGATCAGGTGGATCATGTATAATGATATGTATCAGGTAGATACTTGGTGTGCATTAGGTGGATGCATTGTATGATCAGGTTGATCATGATGATGAGCTTCAGGATGTTGCTCCAGATGATATGTACCAGGATGGTACAAGTGATGATGATCAGTATGATCATGGGCAATTGGATGATGCCTCATGCAATGATGATCCATTGGATCATGAGTATCAGGTTGATACTTGGAGGTTAGAGATGATATGTGGCAGGTTGTGCAAATAACATGTAATCAGTCCTGGGAGATCTTGCCGGTCATGTTGTGGCACATAAATGTTCCTGGGGTACTCTTTCCGGTATTGCTATGTAGTATGTAATCAGTCCTCAGATATCCGATAGGTTGAGCTGTGTGCTTGTAATCATTCATGGGATGAAGTATTACTATGGAGACATGTAATCAGTCTTGGAGATCTGAGAGGTTGAGCTGTGTGCTTGTAGTTAGTCCTGGGATGCTCTTTAGAGATCTTGTCAGTCGTGCTGTGGCACATAAATGTTCCTGGGATGCTCTTTAAAGGTTTTGTCTATCCACATGTAATCAGTCCTGGAGATCCGAGAGGTTGAGCTATATGCTTGTAATAAGTCCTGGGATGCTCTTTAGAGATCTTGCTGGTCGTGTTGTGGCACATAAATGTTCCTGGGATGCTCTTTAAAGGTATTGTGGAGGAGATGCATGTAATCAGTCCTGGGAGATCTTACCGGTCGTGCTTAGGCACATAAATGTTCCTGGGATACTCTTTTTGGTATTGCATCCACATATAAAATTAGTCCTGAGAGGCCACCTCTATCAGACCGTTCGCATAGATGATGAAGACCTACAGGTGGTGGGCCTACATCCAATATGAAAAAAAACTGGCTCTGTAGAACTTCCTATGACGAGTAGAGTCAAATATTGGTTGAGATAGCAACTGCAGGGATGATGATGATGACGATGATCCTGAGAAGAAGACTTGTCTAGCATAATTGTGTCGAGAAATACCTTCCTAGTTAAGTGGGAGTGTTGATGTATATGTAACTTCGGAATGTATTTCATTTATGTATTTCATATATATGTATTGTACCCTTATAAGAGATGTGTTATTCCTCTATAAGGAAGTGTCGTCATGTGGATTGACAAGTGTCGCAAGTGTGTGTACTTGCCGATGGGTTATTATACCACCATGTGTGAGGTCAGACCTAAAATATATATTATATTGTGGATGTATCTAGATAGACAAGTCGGCCCCATAAGGTCACTGGGAAAACAGGTTAAGTATAAATAGAGATCGGGAGATCTCTATTTGGATCATTTAGAAAGACACACTTCTCTCACTCAGAAAGTGGCGCACTAGTGAGGAGGAGGATCATCTGCTCTAGGAGACTTTCTCAAGTGTATTTTGGTTGTACTTTGGTTGAGCCATTGCTCTCTCTATCTCTGAGGAATATGTGGGGTTTTTCACCTTAGGGTTTTCCCCACGGAAACTCTGTGTCTCTTGTCTCTCATGCTTTTGATTCTTGTGATGCTTTTCATGCTTATTGTGATTGTTATGCATTGATATACTATATATGTTATTCTCTCAGTAAAGATCCAAGAGTATTGTGAATTAATGATCAAATTTTAACAGCGCAGAACTGGATAAGATGCTAGAAGCAGGAAGCATTGAACTGGTTGAAGAATCCGAATGGATTGGCCCCATGTTTGTTGAAGACAAGAAAGCAAAAGGCGATATAAGGCTTTGCATGGATCTCAAAAAACTGAATGTTGCTTCCATCCATGACCCATTTCCTACTCCATTCACAGACGAAGTGCTTGATAACGTTGGAGGAAATGAGGCATATTCTTTCACTGATGGTTTCTTTGGTTACCATCAGATCAGGATTGATCCTACGGATAGACATAAGATGACATTTCCTATAGAATGGGGGTCATTCCAGTACACCATCATGCCTTTTGGTCTAAAGAATGCACCTGCCATATTCTCTAGAGTTGTCGTCGCATCATTTAAATATTTTATGCACAACTTTCTAGAAGCATATTTTGATGATTGGACTGTATTTGGTTTATTGAAAAATCATTGTACGAATCTCCGTGTGATGCTAGAAAAATGTCAACAACATCAAATATCCTTGAATTTGAAGAAGTGTATTTTCTGTGTGCCCTATGGAATTTTACATGGCCACATTGTTTGTAAGCAAGGATTGATGGTAGACCCTACGAAGATTGCAGTTATTGCAAACTTACCAACACCAAATTCAGTCAAGATGTTGCGATCTACCTTAGGCCATACTGGATATTACAGGAAATTTATAAAGGGTTATGCACAGATAGCCGCAGCAATGGAAAAGTTGCTGAAGAAAGACGCACCGTTCATTTGGAACGCAGAATGCGAACAGGGTTTTGACACATTAAAAGAAAAGATGGTCGCTGTGCCAATTCTAGTCTTTCCAGATTGGACAAAGCCATTCCATGCCCATGTTGATGTATCATGTATTTCCTTGGGGATCATGTTAGCTTAGCCAGGAGAGGGAGGTATTGACCACCCTGTTGCATTTTCTAGCAGAAAGCTTTCAACAGCAGAGAAGAACTACACTACTACTGAGAGGGAAGGCCTTGCGATGGTATATGCCCTACAGAAATTTAGACACTACTTGC
Source organism: Larix kaempferi (assembly GCA_027924585.1). Lineage (NCBI taxonomy): Eukaryota > Viridiplantae > Streptophyta > Pinopsida > Pinales > Pinaceae > Larix > Larix kaempferi. The sequence continues at coordinate 736,340 of BSBM01000824.1, forward strand.
TGGGATCGCACTTCCTTATGTTTATTGACCATTTTGCATTGAAATATTTGATCAACAAGCCAGTGTTAGGAGGATGCATATGCCGATGGCTATTGTTGTTCCAAGAATATGACTTTGAGATTATTGTCAAGCCAGGTAGACTGAACTTGGGACCTGATCATTTGTCAAGGATTGAGTTAGGAGAGGAGTCGACGAACATTGAAGATAGTCTACCTGATGCGTAGTTATTTAGTATATAGGTTGCCAATGATTATTACAAGATATCATTGACTTCCTAACCACAGGGCTGGCACCCTAGGAATTCTCGATCCAGTAGAAAAAACAGTTAGTGGTGCGCGCCGCATACTTCAATATAATGGCAGGTTAGTTATACAAACTTGGGCTAGGTGAAGTCCTGCACAAATGCATACTCGATCATGCGAAGCCATTTATTCTAGGCAACACACACTCAGGAATCACGGGAGGTCACTATACAGGAAGGGATACCACGCAGAAGATATTGCGCGCAGGGCTATGGTGGCCTACGCTCCATAAAGATGCCAAAGAACATTGCAGGAACTGTGACGTCTGTCAGAGGACAGGAAAACCATCACACTAGGATGAGATGCCATTGAATCCACAGTTGACACTGCAGCCATTTGAAAAATGGGCAATAGACTTTGTGGGTCCTATAAACCCACCAGGAAAAAGAACGGGTGCAAGGTATATTATTACTGCTACGGATTACCTCACCAGATGGGCGGAAGAAAAACTAGTTAAGGACTGTAGCTTAGGTACTGCTGCGCAGTTTATTTTTGAAGAAATACTCACTAGACTTGGTTGTCTGAAGATTTTCATGAGTGACCAAGGTACTCACTTTTTGAACAAGACGATTGAGGTGCTTACATAGGAATTCCACATTCGTCATCAGCGCAATACTCCATATCATCCACAGGCAAATGGTACTGTAGAGGCTTTCAATAAAATATTGGAGAACGCACTCACTAAGGTGTGCAATGTAAATAGAGATGATTGGGACTTGCACATCTCATCTGTGTTATGGGCATACAGGACCACATGCAAGAAATTGACAGGACAGACACCCTTTCGATTGGTTTATGGGAAGGAGGCTACAATGCTTATGGAATATATTGTACCTAGTTTGAGAATTGTTGCATTCACAGGGATGGCAGATTGTGAAGCTCTAGAAGAAATATTTCTACACTTACTGGGCTTGGAGGAAGATCGCTTCATCGCAGGCTTCCACTAGCAAGCTCAGAAGGACCACGAGAAAGCATGGCATGATCGCCATATAAAGAACAAGTGTTTCGAGGTAGGTGATCTAGTCCTCCTGTATGATAGCAAATTCATGAAATTCCCTTGTAAATTTAAGATGCATTGGCTTGGCCCATATACTGTGATACATGTTACTAACACTAGTGCAGTCCAGTTATCCAATTTAGCTGGTGATACTTTGCCAAATTTGATAAATGGAAGCAGGATAAAGCTATACAATGATAGCACTGCTTCGTAGAACCCTGAATAATGAACAAAGGAAGGGAGTTCTAAGTGTCAAGTGCAGTTTGAAGTGGACACTAGAAATGTAAAGGAGTCTATACGTGTATGATAAAAGGAAGAAGGTATGATAAGAAGAATGATCTATGCACCTTGCAGCATTGTTGAAGCTGCGTGGAAGAAAAATAAAAATAAAAGAATAAGAAAAATATATATATATAGTGGAATCCGCGTAGTTGGAAAATTTTGGCACTGCGAAGTAGCCACGCAGGGTTGCAGATGGATTGCCGCACAGCTCGGTGCAACACTCAGACAAAAATAGCCGTTGCATGGCTTTTTAGAAAAATAGCCATTAGATGACCATTACAGCAACCGCTTCAGCATTTAAAGAGAATATAGTCGTTCTGAGCATGCTGACGACAGAAAAGACCGAAGGATCCACTCAAATTCGCCAACGGACACCACATTAAATTCTTATATAGTTGTTGAAGGGCACGGGAGGGGGTCTGCTGCGCCTATAAATAACACCATTGGGAGACTCGTGGGTGTTATCGAGCACTTAGAATTTTCTTGTGATTAACCTCTCTGAGCTAGTAGCCATCTGTATTATGTCCACCTTATCCACTACCTCATTAGTGAATGTTCGAACCTTCCTATAGAGACGAAGAACTAACCATTGAAGAAGCACTGAGGATCTTTCAGCACGGAGGAATTCAATAGTTAATGAAAACTCCAGTTAAGAAGGTCACTGTAGAACAAGGTGAAGGATCCCGCAGATCACCAAGAATTAATCCGACGATGCAGGAAATAGCAAAAGATAAAGGAAAAGTCGTAACCTCACCTCGATCCAACATCATAAAGATGGGCTCCTCGGCACAGAAATCGCCAGTCTTTCTGATAGAACCCTTGAATATGACACTCGAATATATCTCCCCACGGGCACTGAATGCCCCTATTTTTAAATTTTCCAAGAATGTGAGATACGACATCCCTCTGTCACCTATCTCAAAGCATGTAAACACTGCTAAGAATCTGCTAGTAAAGATAACAGATTATAAGTGGGAGGATTATGACATCTTGGGAATGAAGAAAGACGAGCCAGATGTTCCCAAAAACCCATATTTTCAACTAGACCAATATATGTACTGGAAAAAGGATGCCAAGGGAGCTCTGAACTTGGTAGCTGACAGCTGGCTAGCACCTTTCGTTCAGTTGGGGCTACTAAACTTGCTTAGATTACCACATTTTGACTGTTCTCCAGAACTTAATATCGTGGTTCGCACACTCATGGCACAAATCCACCAAGGTTATCTGTGGCTGGACAGGAACATTGATATTAACATCGATTTGATCCACCGCATCACCGGGCTAAGCAAGCACGGTAAGGATCCTAAGCAATTCTTCTAGGGGAAGAGCAAAGAAAAAGAGGCTGTTGAGAAGATGAAGAAAACCCATCCGATGGTGAAGGAAAAAAGAGGTTTCCCGACAGAATATATAGAGGACAGAGCAACAAGATTTGTAATGCAGTTGCTTGTAGGCAAGATACTCAAAATAGCTAGGCCTTCGGAGGTTCCTATGGGCACAATACTCCTTGGTGCCGCAGCGGCTGAAGGCCACAACTTTAATTGGTGTCAGTTTCTGTTGAATGAGTTCCTTGAAGAACTCAACGACACACAGGTGAATGGCGGCCAGTTCCATTTCACCTGGCTCATCATCCTGATTTCTTTGTTTGGATGGAAGGAGCCATGAGATTATGCGGGCGTCATTATGGACACCAAGGATCCTAGAGGGTTTAAGTTCGTCAACCTTTGGGAAAACACAAATGCAGAGCGCCAGCATGTGATAGCAAAAGTCTTTTACCAGTACTATATTTAGCTATGCGATGCAATCACGAAGAAACCCCACATTACGAAGCAAGTCACAGTGAAGTATATCTGCATCATTGACTTTGAGGCAGATATGAAATGTATCTTCATCTCGCTGAAAGCACAAACGAAGAAACCAGAGTGGTTCCCAGGGAACTACATCATGTATGAGTAGGATATTGAGGGACTCATGAAAGATTGGACACCATAGTTCCACGTAGAGGTTATGGATGTAGAGACAGACTCAGCAGAAGATGAGCCGATCCTGCTCTCATGCCCAATCATTAAAGAAACAGGGAAGAGAAAAGAAGTTGAGACTTCGGAGAAGCCAAAGTCGAGGAAGAAGGTGAAGGCCACCAAGATTCAATCGGAGGTAGTTCTCAATGATGATGACTACGAGATGATAGCCAAAACAGTCTCAGAGCAGATGAAGGAGCTCATGGCAGATAAAGATAAAAAGGATAAGGTCATCGAAGATGACCTGCAAAAGACACGGCTCGTAATGCAAGGTTTGATGAAGAAAATGGATGATGTCCAGAAAATCCTTATCTGGAAGCAGGAGCTAAAGGGAGGTCGGTAGGGACCTCGCAGCAGGGAAGCCAACAGCTAGCAATAGCATTTCCATCGAAGACTAGAATTGTCCATGTGGACCCATTGGCTGTAGCATTGCCAATGGCAGAACAAGTTGTGTTGGACACAAAGGGAGTCGAGAGGGTAGAGCTCGACTTAGAAAAAATCCCCTTACCAGGATTGCAGTTCATCCACATGTAGATCATTGAGGAGATGCATGAATGGATGGTTGAATCGATGAAGTCACAAGTAGAGCTCACCACAGCAAACAGGCAAATTTAGCTGTAGGAATAAATACAGCTACGGAACTAACTGGACCGTCGAAAAAATTTGGAGACTACCATATCCAATGTGGCAAAGGATATTAAAGGCATAGAAATCCAGGATGATCCTACAGACACAGTTTTGAGGATTGGAGATAAGGTGAGATCCTTGCAGTCGGAGATGCAGGATAAAGAGATTTATTATGAGGCCGATATTGCCACATTGAAGAATAAGCTGAATAAGCAAGCGCCATTAACTGAATAGAAAGTTAGAGAGCAAGCAGTGAGCGCCACCTCAAAAAGCATTACAAGTGAGATGGCTACATGCCAGTCTCTCCTGGATAAGGTTTCACAGGCAATCACAACCCTTGAAGAGGATCAAGGGTTGCTGCAGGTCAAAACCGCGGTACAAGAAACAGACCACGCTGGACAAGCTGAACATAGAGGTTAAAGCTCTGCCACCCAGAGAGAGGCTGCCGAGATACAAGGAGATATCCAGCTTAAACAAAGAAGTACAGGAATTATGACAAAAAGAGACTGAGATGGATAATCAGTCGCAGCAGCTCCTGGAGAATGCCATGGCGGTATCGCAGCAGATTGAAGACAAGTTAGCAGAACTGCGCGATAACCAGGAGCAGGTACAAGACCAAATTGGACAAGAAATAACTCCAACACTGCTTGAGATGGTTAAACAGGTTGAGCATGATACAAGAGAAGTAGTGGTGCAGTTGTGCGGTACATATGACGAGTTCATAGCCAAGTTCGTTCCACTGGTCGTGGCCCAGAGTGAGACAGCTGAAACAATCAGTGGCTTGGGGACGAGCCGCATGTAAGTGTTAGGGGCATGTTGGGCCCAGGTTGAGACAAAGTTTTGGAAACACCTTTTTGAGGCAAGCAGGGAAAGTTGAGCTGAGCGCAGCTCAGAAATACAATTTTGGCTAAGTATTTAGGATGTTGCGAAGTTGCGCGCAGCATCGAAGTTTTGGATGTAATGCAAAGACTAGTACTACGCCGAAGCAGTGCTGCGGAGTTAGGAGGCCACGTGGAGCTAGCAAAGCGGTTTGCTGGACAAGTATCAAGTGTAGGTACCGGTTCGACCGGTAGCAACCATTTTTGGAAAGATATTCCAAGATGGCCGAGCGGTAGAAATAGGCAAATCAGAAAGGCGGCCACATGTGGGCTGTTAAGGAAAGCAACGTTTGGAATGCTTAGAAGGTAAAACTGTTAGAGAGAAACGGTTCGGAAAAAGTATCCTGTAGGCACGTGTGTGATAGGAAGGCTGACAGCAACAAAATGAGGATGTGGAGATCCGCCATGATCAAGCAAATGCTATCAAGAGCCAGCAAGCTGGTTTGGAAAACCGGCACAGTTTTGGAAACCCTTAGGGTTTTGGGTTTTAGGTCTTTGACATTGTACAGACATGACCTTCGGGCATGATCTATTTAAGAAGACACTTTTGTATGGGATGGGGTTGCTCTATTTTTGGATACTAGATGCTAGTTATTAGAGTAATCTTGAGATAACCTTTTTGTATTGTAAAATCTTTCTAAGCTGAGAATATTGTAAAGGCTCTGCAGCTGCATGCACAGAGACCTAGCCGAGAGAAAGGAGAGTCTGCAGTTGAGTGCACAGACTAAGAATGGTTTCCCCATCCCTTTTGAAAGAAATATATTACCAACCATTCTTGTGGACGTAGCTTTCCATCTGGGGAAGTGAACCACGTTAAATCCTGTGTTATGCGATGTTGTTTATGAATGAATGATTGTCTATATTTTCTGTAGAATGAATGCTTGAATGTTTCCTTGCATACTGTAATGGGAGCACTTTGATATGCATTTACCAATAGGAGAAGTTTGGGAATGATATGCTAAGTTCCACATGAACAGATGAGTGATGGACATTTCAATTATATGTTAAGTTCATGAATCAATCATTTAAGTTTAAATACTTTCTTAAACACAGTGAAGGAACGCCACACAGTTAGTTGCATCTATCATTTCAGTCCACGTTGTAATAATCTAAGTCCCTGAATGAATGCTAGAAAGATAACCAGTAAGTGCTTGAATGGTTGGATGGGTGATATTCATCTCAGTGCCTTAGCGTTTTCAAGATCTTCCAAGTAGAGGATAAGTGTTGTTTATTCACAGTTCCAGTAGAAGATTCGCAGTAGTAAAAATCCCTTAGTGCAACCCACAGTGTTTCCATTACTGCATAGTACTGCTCACAGTGTAGATCCTGCTGCATACCGCATCACTTTGCCCCACAGTGCACTCCTTCTATCCTGCGCTGTGCATATTGTTCATATAAACAACTCATCATTTACTGTGGAAACCTGATTCCGTAGTACCCCATAAGATACACCTCGGGTGAGACCTCAACCTGCTCGCAAGTTGTTGCCGAAAGGGCCAATGCGAAGGGGTTTTGTTAGTCAAAAGAGAGAACCGCAAAGAACCTGGGCCTAATTGGAAACCTTTGGGTCAGTTTTAGCCAACAATTACATATGTTTGAATCAGTCTAAGTCTTGATGAATGATTAAGACTATTAAGTAAGATTGGTTAGTTTGATCAAGTCTTAAAGTGAACGCGCAGTCTGGTTGACACACCGATCCATTATAAGTGCTGCGAGATAAGCTATTGATAGCTTGTCATCATATGTCCAAGTCTGAGAATCCGTAAAGAGAGATCTGGAAGGAAGCATATATACCCTTTGCACTGACCTATTGCTGTTGCCCATTAGTATCGCGCAGTCGTAATCGATGCAAGGTAGAAGACTTCATGCAGTATTTTGTTCACAGTGTTGAAGTTCTTACCGCGCTGCACATTAGTGAGTTTAGAAAATTGCATCACTAGGTTGTGGAAACCTGATTCCGAAATCACCCCCTCAGCTTCACCTCGGGTGAGACCTCAGGCTACTCGCATTCTGTTGCTGAGAGGGCCGGTGAATAGGGGTTTTCTTGGTATCTTGCACTGCGAAGTACCTTGGTATGCATTGGAAAACCTCTAGATCAGTATTTACACCAACGAATGGTTTCGTTGCCACGCTAAGACTTAGTGATGTGATAGTGTGTTTTAAAAAAGTAATGTGCGAAGAAGAACATGAGTTCCCATTAGGGTCATAAAATTGGCACCTAGAAAAGAAAGAGATCTGGGCTTGGTGTGATAAGAACGAAAGAGATTTTGCAAAGAAAGAGAACAAACACCTACGTCTATCTGACATAGAGTGGTTGAACAGATACTTGTAGAGGGATATCCACGAGATTTTCTAGGCATCATTTCCAAATGAGCTGCATGAGTGGATATCGCACCTCGCAGAAAGAAAGAATTGTTCTCAAGGAGGAGTACCTATAGAGTGAACTCTGGAGATTACTGAACAACTCAAAGCAATAGACAGCTCACTGTCGTGAGCAGTCGACTTCTAGGTTGATAGCATACTTAAGGGATTTGTGACCAAGTTTGTTGTAGACACGCTGAAATCCTACAGCCAAGCTAAAGCATACTTCTTCGAAGGATTCAAAGGTAAGTTCCCCAACAATCTCAGTCTATACATTAAAATGGTTTTGGCTAAGAAAGGTGTTTTAAGAATGCAGTAATAATTCTGAATCTGTCATGGTAGAAAATACATACATTGATTCTGAGGAAGAAAACCACACTTTGAGAAGTGGAAAGAGATATAAGCTTACTAATGAAAAGAATCCTAGAGGATCTAAAATATGCATAGATATTGAAATTCTGTGTGACCTTAATAATCATACCACGCAATTATCAGCCACAATCTAGCACACTACACCTCATAATTCGTTGGTTGTTAATACTGCGCCTCCCCTATCTAAGATTCGAGTAGTCCAGAACCTACCCACTGCGAGCATCGCACGGCCCAACCCACAAAACGTCAATACTAGTAGCACCGCAGGAGCGAGTGCTCTGTCCACTATGACTCAGACCATTCCATGGAATACTATTCCTAGCATGACCCAGCAGCCTGTGTCTACTTTTGTCGTAGGGAATCCATCCCAAAACCATACGCAATCCGGAAGGAGGATGGATGATAATGATATAAAATTGTCGATATTCAAAGGAATGGGTCTAGAAGACCCTGATCAACATTGGTTTCTATGTGAATCCGTATGGAGTGTAAAGCAAGTTCAGGATGATGTTGTGAAGAGAGCACAACTCATCACTACTTTTAGAGATAGAGCATTACACTGGTTTATGAAGCATTCTCAAGCAAAGCCGAGAACACTAGAAGACATCAAAGCCGCGATGTTAGCAGAATTCAAGAAGCCGAAATCATAATCACAATGCATAACAGAGTTGAAAGAAATCAAACAGAAACATACTAAATCTGTCTAGGAATTCGACCAAAAATTCAAGACATTGTTGGACCAAGTGAGCTTTGTTAGAGCTCTGCAACAGCACCAAGAGTGGTTCATTGCTACGCTGTTGCCCCATATCAGACAACCATTGATGCAACAAAAGGTTGTATCGTAGGCTGAGGCCTTGGATATCGTGATGAAGTTGGAGGCTTCACCAATTGGAGAAAGTAGTTATGGGATGTTACAGATCCAAAACCAGTTGGCTACCTTGACATTAGAATTGCAAGGTATGAAGAATGGAAAGGAACATAGACATGAACAAAGACATGAAGTTTGGTGCACAGGATGCAAAGGAGAGGGCCACACCAGAGAACATTGCCCCTTATTTCAAGATTATATTAACAGTGGTGCACCCAACCCAATGAATATGAATCAGAACTAGGCACCATGGTGTGAAATTTGTCGAACCAGAGGACACCGGCCTGAGGACTGTTATCTGATATAGAAATATGTAAAAGCACCGAAAAAATTATACTGTAATTTCTGTAAGTCAGTTGGACATGATGAGTCCAACTGTTGTGCTTATGAGCTGATCAATGAAAGAAAGGGATATATGGAATCAATGTAAGGTGGTGGAATGTATCGTGTTCAAGAAGAAAACCAGCCAAAATAGGAGAAAACTCGGTATGATCAGGGTGGATATAGAGGCCGCGGGGGTGGATACCGCGGGAGAGGGAGAAATGTTGGCCCAACTCAAGGAAGAGGCCAAGGCTAGGTAATCTGCTATAATTGTGGCCATCCAAGTCATGTACCTAGATAATGTACTAATCCATGCACGACATGCAACTATTGTAAATCTTTTGATCATGTCATTGAAGATTGCCCGATGCTTAAGGTAGAAATGTAGAAGAGGAAAAGGATAGAAACACTGAACCCTAACATTTAGTTGATTGCAGCAGAGACAAAACCTACAGATCTGAGTGTAAATGCAGTAATGTGAAGTGGCACTGATACAAGAAGAGACAGAAGCGCGGAAGCCTCAACTTCAGGAACAACTGATGCTAAGAAGACCCTTGGAGAAACAATATGGATTAGAAAAGCTCCTGGAAAAGCACCTCTTTTGAACTTACAGAAAAATAAAGAAATATTTGAAGAAGCGCGGGACATGTTCAAACAACAACCACCTACTTCACCGAGAATCTCGTTGCACAGTGAAGTACCACAGATAGAAGACATGCCACTGGCTTATGATCAGACGTGCGCTACACTAGATACAGGAACCTCTGTTGCATAGTTCCTATGGAGCTGCATTAAGTTATTGAAGAATAAAGACACTTTTATGGAATTTGAAAAACTGCTAAGTTAGTATGAATCACACAGTGAGAGGAGGACTTCCCATGGCGCAGTTCATAACATTAGGAGTCCTAAATGAACTAGGTGAGAAATGCGGTTCACTACACAGATTGGAGACTATGAGATGGATGAGATCATTCTTGATCTCGGATCTAAGGTAAATGTCTTGACCAAGTAGACATGGTAGGCGATGGGGAAACCAAAGTTACAATGGTCACCTATACAGCTAAGAATGGCTAATCTAGGCATATTTATACCATTGGGGAGGTTACCCAATACCATTGTCCACATTGATAGACTACGAAGTTATGTAGACTTTGAAGTAATTGAAATTGTGGATGATAGAAACCCTTATCCGGCGCTGGTGGGTATCGATTGGGCAATGACAAAGTCTACCATCATAAATGTGAAGACAATGAAAATTATATTTGAAGGCAATGACATAAAGGTCATCGCACAACTGGACCCTTTGCAAGGGGAGTGATATGTTGAACAAATTCAAGAGAAGTATAGAGCTCAAGATCTCGACCGTATCTATAAGATGAAAACAAATGTTGTGGATTATACTCATCCTACTACAGATGGAACGCTCAGCTGGCGCTGTGATAGTTCTTGCATCTCAGACTCTGAGGCAGGATTTGAAAACTGGCAACACAGAATGCATGAAGTATCTTCCAGGAGATGTGCAACAATTACGAAATCACTCCGCTTTATTGGAAAGAAGGTGAGTCCAATTCCCATTTATGATGGTTCAAATAACATTTATTCATTTATCAAAGAATATACTACAACAGTTATAGATGAACATCATGTCTCAGCATTAGACATGGCACTACGAGAAGCACCTGTCCGATGGTGGGCCATGGATAAGAAGATACTAACAACTTTGGACTAGTGCAGAAGAAAAATGCAGATCAGGTTTGTTGATAAAGTCACACTACCTTTTGAGAAATACAATGGCCAGACGAATCCGGGGGATCATATTGTATGCTGTGTACAAGCTTCGAAAGAAAGACCACAGATAGAATGGGTACACCTTTTTGTGCATATGCTGGAGGAGCCTATTCGAAAGAAATGGTATCTAGAGGCAGAGTTGTGCAGAGGAACTATCGATTGGTCTGTCCTCACTGCAAGCTTCTACAAGGACTTTAGCTTTGAATATGACCATCCTACTATCAATGATGTGCTCCAACTTATTAAGGAAAATATATTTACACCAAATTGCTATGAAGTTGCGCACAACGCAGTGTCGGAGAATTGTGAAGTCAGTGCTGTGGAGATAACAATGTTGCGATGTGTTCGGTCAACAGAAGATCCAGCTAGTCTGAGCGTTGGAGGGAAGACAACACATATTTCGGTTAGGTCATCAAAGATCTATTTTTGGCAAAGTTAATCGATAACTACCAAGCAGTGGATAGGTGCAGATCAAGAGGAAGGTGACTGGTCGCACGCACGGAGAACTACTCCTTGAACTAGTCATCTAAAGGATGTGAAGGAAGGAACAACTTGATGAGAGCAACCTATTGGCGCTCCTGTGACAGTTTTGTAAACCTAAGGGTTTCTGACTTCGAAATGTAAAGACATGACCTACGGGTATTGATCTATAAATAAGGCATGATTTTGTATGGGAAGGGGTTACTCTTCATTTTTCTTGTTCATTATTGAATATTATTAGAGTCTATAAGCTTGAAGCTATTGTAAAGGTTCTGTAGCTGAGTGCATAGAGACCTAATTTTGAGAGAGAGAAGAGTCTACAGCTGAGTGCGTAGACAAAGAACTGTTGTACCCTTCCCTAAAGACAATATAACAACAGTTCTTGTGGACGTAACCTCCATCTGGGGGGTGAACCACATTAAATACCATGTCATGTGATTTCTTTGTGTGTTTGCCATTGTTCGATTGCTTAATATGAATGCTTGATGTTATAGTTATCTGATAATTGTTTCTTTTATCTATATTCTCCGTGGAAGAGATGGGAATAAGATGTTAAGTAGTTCATATATGGATGAATGTTAATGCTTAGCATCTATAAGTTTTTGAATGTCTGGATCTATTAAATAATCACAGAGTTAATTTTTAAATTTGAAGTGATGCATCAGGGTGCGTAGCATTGTATATTCCATTCCATTACATATGTTTGAATTAGTCTAAGTGTTGATGAATGATTAAGACTGTTAAGTAAGATTGGTTAGTTTGACCAAGTCTTGAAGTGAACGTGCAGTCTGGTTGATGCGCCGATCCATTATAAGTGCTGGGAGAGAAGTTGTCGATAGCTTATCATCATATTACCAAGTCTAAGAATCCATAAAGAGAGATCTTCAAGGAAGCGTACATAACCTTTCCGCTGACCTGTTGTTGTATCCCATTAGTACCGCGTAGTCGTAATCGACGCGAAGTAGAAGACTTCACGCAGTATTTTATTCGCAGCATGGAAGTTCTTACCACGCTGCGCATCAGGCAGTTTAGACACTCGGATCACCAGGTTGTGGAAACCTGATTCCGCATCCACCCACTCAGCTTCATCTTGGGTGAGACCTCAAGTTGTTCACAGTCTGTTGCCGAAAGGGCCAGTGAATAGGGGTTTTGTTGGTATATTGCACCGTGAAGTACCTAGGTCTACATTGGAAAACCTCTAGATCAATATTTATGCCAACAAATGGTTTTGTTTCCGCGCTAAGACTTAGTGATGCGATAGTGTGTTTTGAAAAAGTAATGTGCGAAGAAGAACGCGAGTTCCAATTAGAGTCAGACAATTGGCATCTAGAAAAGAAAGAGATTTGGGCCTGGTGTGATAAGATCGAAAGAGATTTTGCAAAGAAAGAGAACAAATACCAAAGTCTATCTGACGTAGAGTGGTTGAAAAAATACTCGTGGAGGGATATCCATGAGATTTTCTGGGCGTCGCTTCCAAATGAGCTGTATGAGTGGATATCGCGCCTCGCAGAAAGAAAGAATTGTTCTCAAGGAGGAGTACCTATAAAGTGGACTGTACAGCTTATTGAAAAGCTCAAAGCAATAGATAGCCCACTGTTGTGAGCAGTCAACTTCTGGGTTGACACCATACTTGAGGGATTTGTGACCAAGTTTGTTGTAGACACACTAAAATCCTATAGCCAAGCTGAAGCATACTTCTTCAAAGGATTCAGAGGTAAGTTCCTGAACAATCTTAGTCTATGCATTAAAATGCTTTTAGTTGAGAAAGGTGTTTTAAGAATGCAGTAGTAATTCTTAATCTGTCATGGTAGAAGATACATACATTGATTCTGACGAAGAAAACCATACTTTGAGAAGTCGAAAGAGATATAAGCTGACTAACGAAAAGAATCCCAGAGGATCTAAAAATTGCATAGATACCGAAATTCCGTGTGACCTTAATAATAAGACCACGCAATTATCAGCCACAATCCAGCGTATTACACCTTAGAATCTACCCAGTATTAATACCGCACCTCCCCTATCTCATATTCGAGCAGTTCAGAACCTACCCGCTGCGAGCATCATGCAACGCACCCCACAGAACGCCAATACTAGTAGCACCATAGGAGCGAGTCCTCATACCACTACGACTCAGACCATTCCACGGAATACTATTCCTAGCACGACCTAGCAGCCTGTGTCTACTTTTGTCACAAGGAATCCGTCCCAAAATCGTACACAATCCGGAAGGAGGATGGCTGATAATGATATAAAACTGCGGATATTCAAAGGAACGGGTCTAGAAGACCCTGATCAGCATTGGTTTCTATGTGAAGCCATATGGAGTGTAAAGCAAGTTCAGGATGATGCTGTGATGAGAGAACAACTCATCACTACTTTTAGAGATAGAACATTACACTAGTTTATGAAGTATTCTCAAGCATAGCCAAGAACCCTAGTATACATCAAAGCCGCAATGTTAGCAGAATTCAAGAAGCCGAAATCAGAATCATAGTGCATAACAGAGTTGAAAGAAATCAAATAGAAACATGTTGAATTGGTCAGGGAATTCGACAAAAAACTTAAGACATTGTTGGACCAAGTGAGCTTTGTTATAGCTATACAATAGCACCAAGAGTGGTTCATTACTGCGTTGTTACCCCATATCAAACAACCATTGATGCAATAGAAGGTTGTGTCACAGGCTAAGTCCTTGGATATCGTGATCAAGTTGGAGGCTTCACCAATTGGAGAAAGTAGTTTTGGGATGTTACAGATCTAGAACCAGTTGGCTACCTTGACATTAGAATTTCAAGGTATGAAAAAAGGAAAGGAACAAAGACATGAACAAAGACATGAAGTTTGGTGCACAAGATGCAAAGGAGAGAGCCACACTAGAGAACATTGCCCCTTATTTCAAGATTATATTAATAGTGGTTCACCAAACCCAATGAATATGAATCAGAACCAGGTGCCTTGGTGTGAAATTTGTTGAACCAGAGGACACTGGGCTGAGGACCATTATCTGATATAGAAATATGTAAAAGCTCCGATAAACTTATACTGTAATTTCTGTAAGTTAGTTGGACATGATGAGTCCAAGTGTCGTGCTTATGAGCTGATGAATGAAAGAAGAGAGATATGGAATTAATGCAAGGTGCTAGAATGTACCATGTTCAAGAAGAAAACCAGCCAAAAGAGGAGAACACCCAATATGATCAAGGTGGATATAGAGGCCGTGGTGGTGGATACCACGGGAGAGGGAGAAATGCTGGCCCAACTCAAGGAAGAGGCCGAGGCCATGTAATCTTCTATAACTGTGGCCAACCAGGTCATGTATCTAGAGAATGTACTAATCCATGCACCACATGCAACTACTGTAAATCGTTTGATCATGTCATTGAAGACTGCCCCGTGCTTAAGGTAGAAATGCAGAAGAGGAGAAGGACATAAACACTGAACCCTAATATTCAGTTGATTGCAGTAGAGGCTAGACCTACAGATCTGTGTGTAAATGTAGTAACGTGAAGTGGCGCTGATACAAGAAGAGATAGAAGCATAGAAGCCTCAACTTCGGGAACAACTGATGCTAAGAAGACCCATGGAGAAACATTATGGATTAGAAAAGCTCTTGGGAAAGCATCTCCTTTGAACTTATAGAAAAATAAAGAAATATTTGAAGAAGTGCGGGACATGTTCAAACAACCACCACCTACTTCACCGAGAATCTCATTTTGTAGTGAAGTACCACAGATAGAAGACATGCCACTGGCATATGATCATACGGGCACTGCACCAGATACGGGAACCTCTATTGCGTAGTTCCTACGGAGCTGCATTAAGTTATTAAAGAACAAAGACACTTTTATGGAATTTGAAAAATTGCTAAGTCAGTATGAATCACACAGGGAGAGGAGGACTGCCCATGGTGTAGTTCATAACATTAGGAGTCCTAAAAAAACTGGGAGAGAAATGTGGTTCACTACACAGATTGGAGACTACGAGATGGATGAGATCATTCTTGATCTTAGATCCGAAGTAAATGTCTTGACCAAGCAGACATGGTAGGCAATAGGGAAACCAAAGTTACAATGGTCACCTATACAGTTAAGAATGGCTAATCAAGGCATATTTATACCGTTGGGGAGGTTACCCAATACCATTGTTGACATTGATAGAGTGCGAAGTTATGAATACTTCGAAGTAATGGAAATTGTGGATGATAGCAACCCTTATCCAACGCTGCTGGGTATCGATTGAGAAATGACAAACTCCACCATCATAAATTTGAAGACAATGAAAATGATATTTGAAGGCAATGACATAAGGTTCATCGCACCACTGGACCCTTCGCAAGGGGAGCGATATGTTGAACCAATTCAAGAGGAGTACAGAGCTCAAGATCTCGATGGTATCTATAAGATGACAACAAAATGTTGCAGATTATACTCATCCTACTAGCGATGGAACGCTCAGCTGGCACTGTGATAGTTCTTGCATCTCAGACTCTGAGGCAGTATTGGAAAACTAGCAACGCAGAATGCATGAAGTATATTCCAGGAGATGCACAACAATTATGAAATCACTCCACTGGATTGGAAAGAAGGTGAGTCTAAGTCCCACTTATGATGGTTCAGCTAATGTTTATTCATTTATCAAAGAATATACTACAATAGTTACAGATGAACATCTCGTTTCAGCATTAGACATGGCACTACGAGAAACACCTGCCAGATGGTGGGCCACGCATAAGAAGACACTAACAACTTGGGACCAGTGCAAAATAAAAATGAAGATCAGGTTTGTTGATAAAGTCACACTACCTTTTGAGAAATAGAATGGCCAGATGAATTCAGGGGATCATATTGCAGCCTGTGTACAAGCTTGGAAAGAAAGGCCAAAGACAGAATGGGTACACCTTTTTGTGCATACACTGGAGGAGCCTATTCCAAATAAATGGTATCTAGAGGCAGAGTTGCACAGAGGAACTATAGATTGGTTTGTACTCACTACGAGCTTCCACAACAACTTTAGCTTTGAAGATGTGCATCCTACTATAAATGACATGCTGCAGCTTATCAAGGAAAAGATATTTACACCAAATTGCATGAAGGAAAAAGCAACATTAGAAGAATGTTTTGGGGCAAACAATGTACCTCCGAGTCTACAAGCAGATTGGACAGAACAGATAGAGCTGGCCTTCGACTGTTATAACGTAGCTGAAAATGTTGAGGATAAGGAAGACAGTGATGAGGAGGATCCACGCAACATAAAGATCCATGGATCAGAAGGAACGCATTATGTAGAAGGACCCCCACTAGAAATTCCAGATATGAGTGGACAGGTAAAAATGAATAAAGTGAACATCAGCACTAGTGAAGAGCCGAAGTTCACAGCAATAGGAGACTATTAGGATGACAATACAGTTGTAGAGGTCACGGGTATATTACAGGAATATCAGGAAGTATTCCCGACCAAGTTCACAGAGATGAAAGGCATTCTGGGAGACTTAGGAGTGATGAAAATCCCTCTTGAGCCTAGCGCTAAACCCATCAAGCAAAGGCCATATAGATTAAATCCATGCTACAAAGAATGAGTTAAGGCAGAACTCGACAAGATGCTCGATGCAGGGATCATTGAGCCGATTGAAGAATCTAAATGGATAAGCCCAATGGTTGTCGAAGATAAGAAAACAAAGGGTGAGATCAGGATCTGTGTTGATCTCATAAAGTTGAATGATGCTTCAATGCATGACCGATTTCCTACTCCTTTTACTGACGAAGTACTTGATAACGTTGGAGGGAATGAGGCATACTCTTTTACTGATGGATTTTCTAGATACCATCAGATCAGAATTGATCATGCAGATAGACACAAGACCACTTTTGCAACAGAATGGGGGTCATTCCAGTATACAGTGATGCCATTTGGTCTGAAGAATGCACCAGCCATATTTTCTAGAGTGGTGATTACAGCATTTAAAGAATTCATACACAAGTTTTCAGAGGTTTACTTTGATGATTGGACCATTTTAGGGTTACTGAAGAACCATGCCGCGAACCTCAGAATGATGTTGGAAAAATGTAGATAGCACCAGATTTCTTTGAATTTGAAGAAATGTATTTTCTGTGTTCCTTATGGGATTTTGCTGGGACACGTTGTGTGCAAGCAGGGCTTGATGGTTGACCCTACGAAGATCGTAGTTATTGTAAATTTGCCTACACCAAATTCAGTTAAACAATTTCGCACCACACTAGGGCATATCGGTTACTACAGGAAATTCATAAAAGGGTATGCGCAGATAACCGCAGTAATGGAGAATCTTTTAAAGAAGTATGCATCGTTCATTTGGAATGAGGACTGTGAGAAAGGATTTGAAACATTGAAAGAGAAGATGGTCACTACGTCAATCCTAGTTTTTCCAGACTGGGAGAAGCAATTTCACGTCCATGTTGATGCTTCATGTATATCATTTGGAGTTGTTCTTGCTCAAGCAGGAGAAGGAGGCATTGATCATCCCATTGCAGTTTCAAGCAAAAAGCTTCCATCTACTAAGAAGAACTATATCACTACTGAAAGAGAAGGACTGACAATGGTATATGCGCTACAGAAGTTTAGACACTATTTGCTTTGCGCTCACTTCTCTATACTATTATACATGTTATTAACGGTGGGGAAGTCCAGTTAGCTACTTTAGCCAGTGATACATTGCCCAATTTGATAAATGGAAGCAGACTAAAGCTTTATCGTGATAGTCCTACTTCGCAACATCCAGTATGATCAAGAAGAAGGGAAAAATTTCTAAGTGCCAAGTACAGTTGGAATTGGGCACTAGAAACTGCAAAGAGTCTGTACACAAAGTTGTTGAGATAGATCAATGTACTACGCAGCACTGCTGTAGCTGTGCATCAAAAAAAAATCATGAGAAAAGAAAAGGAAAAGAAAAGAAACAATGCGATGTTGCGACATTCAAAAGGAAACCCCGAAGAGAAAAGAAATTAGACACCGCGAAGTAACTACGCAAGACCGACGATTACCTACTGCGTAGTTCGATGCAAGGATCCAAAAAGATAGCCGTTATAGTGTCGATCGAAAATATAGCCGTTATACAGTACTTTCCTACCCACCGCTTGGGCATTTAATGCACAGATAGCCATTTTGAACGATTTAATGAAGGAATTGACCGAAGCATCTGCCGGATTTGCCTAACGAATACTGCATTTAATGCTTATCTAACCGTTAAGGGGAGCAGAGGGGGATCATCTACGCCTATAAATAATGCAGCATTTAGACTCGCAGACATTACCAAAACACTTATAATTTATTGCGGACATTGTTTTCTGAGTTATTTATGCAAGTTATCCACTATTTGTTGAGTAGTGTGCAAGTGAATGTCACAGAGGTCCTTTTTTTAGAAAGAGTTCATGGTCCAGGAGACTGTGAGGTTGTTCCAATATGAAGGAATTGACGGGTTAATGAGAACCCCGAACAAGAAAGTCATCACTGAGCCAGAACAGGGTCCAAGATGATAACCAAGGCACGACCCAACAATGCAAGACAAGGGAAAAAATCTACTAGGACTGAGGACAAAGACACCCAAGATGAGTTCGGCAGGGCCGAACAAACCAATAGTTGATAAAGAAATACCATTAACAATGACTCCAGATTACATTTTGCCACGTGCACTAGACGTGACATCCATTAAATTATTGAAGAGTCTAAAATATGAGATACCACTCTCCTTGATATCAAAGCATGTCGAGGTGGACAAAAATCTATTGGGTAAGATTCCCGAATGTAAATGGGAGGACTATGATCTTCTTTCAATACAGAAGGAGAAGAAGGAAAAGGTGATTCAAATAGTTTGGACCAGAACCTAACTACACTGCAAGGGATTTCACAAAAAATTGATGAAGTAAGCAAAAGATTACCCTTGCTGCGGGAATCAAAGGCTGAAGAGAAGTCGGCAGGGACTTCGTAGTAGCAAATCACTGTTCCTGCAAGGCCCCATGTTGTCCATCTGCAACCATTATCTATAAGGTTTCCTTTACCTGATCAAGTAATGTTGGATACGAAGAATGTGGAATGCGTGGAACTTGATCTTGCAAAGATACCATTGCCAGGCCTACATTACTTTCAGTTGCAAGTTTTTGAAGAAATGCATGAGAGAACCACAAATGCGCTAAAAGGACAAGTTGAGTTGTAAGCAGCTAACAGGCAGTTGGAGGAAGATATCTCGCTGAGAGCTATGGAACTGCAATATGAGCATGATCGTTGGCTAAGACTGGAATCCACGATCACTGCGGTTGCAGACAACATAGATGAATTTGAAGTGCAACAAGAACCAGCGGATACCATTGTTAAGATTGGCGAACTGGCAACCAGTCTTAAGACGGAGATGCAGGACATGGAGATTCTTCATGAGGCTGACATTACTACCTTAAAGACGCAGATAAACCCACATACCCCACTGAATCAACAGCAGCTTAGGGCACAGGAGGTCAAGGCCACAGCAAAGAATATTTTTGTTGAAGTGGCTAAGTGCCAGAGTCTGTTGGAAGCGGCATTGAAGGCATTCACTCCCCTCGAAGAAGACCCAGGATTGCTGCAAGTAAAGAATGCAGTGAAAGATAAGTAAGCCGCACTGGAGAAGTTGGATGCAGAAGTGAAGGCCCTACTACCAAGAGATAGGCTTCCGAAGTACAGAGAAATAAACACCCTCAAGAAGGAAGTGCAAGCCTTGCAAGAGAAAGAGACTGAAATGGACGATAAGTCACAACCATTATTGGAGGATGCCAGCAAAATATCGCAAGAGATAGAGGAAAAGTTAAAGGAGTTGCGCAAGAGTCAAGAATAGGTGGAAGGTCAAATTGGCGAAGAGATCACACTTGAGATGCTGGATACAGTTAAGCAAGTCGAGCAAGATATGAAGGCTGCATCCGAGAAGCTAATTGATACATACAACGATTTCACTACGAAGCTATCTCTGCAGGTGGTGGAATAGATGGAGGAAGATGCATGTGCAGGTGGCTCGAGAGCGAGCCACATGTAAGTGTTAGGGACATGTTGGGCCTGGCCCAAGTGGGAATTTTGAGTAGGAAGGATTTTGAGAGCTGCGGAGCTGAGCGTAGTTCAGCTGGAACAATTTTGGGATAAGTTTTGGTATGCTGCGAAGTTGCATGCAACACAGTGTCGGAAGAATTGCTAAGTCATTGATGCAAGGATAACAATGCTGCGATGTGTTCAATCAACGGAAGATCTAGCTAAGCAGAGCGTTGGAGCGAAGACAAAACATATTCTAGCTAGGTCATCGAAGATCTATTTTTGGAAAAGATACTCGATAATTACCAAGCGGTGGGTAGGTGCAGATCGCGAGGAAGGTGACTGGTCGCACAGATAGAGAACTACTACTTGAACCAGTCGTTTAAAGGCCATGAAGGAAGGAACAGCTCGGTGAGAGCAACCTATTGGCGCGCATGTGAGAGTTCTGTAAACCTAAGGGTTTCTGCCTTCGAAATGTAAAGACATGACCTATGGGTCTTGATCTATAAATAAGGCATGATTTTGTATGGGAAGGGGTTACTCTTCATTTTTGTTGGTCATTATTGAATATTATCAGAGTCTGTAAGCTTGAAGCTATTGTAAAGGTTTTGCAGCTGAGTGTGCAGAGACCTAATTTTGAGAGAGAGAAGACCGTCTGCAGCTGAGTGCGCAGACGAAGAACTATTGCACCCTTCCCTAAAGACGATATAACAATAGTTCTTGTGGATGTAGCCTCGATTCGGGGGGTGAACCACATTAAATACCATGTCATGTGATTGCTTTGTGTGTTTTCCATTGTTCGATTCCTTAATATGAATGCTTGATGTTACAGTTATCTAATATTTGATTCTTTTATCTTTATTCATCGTGGAAGAGATGGGAATAAGATGTTAAGTAGTTCATATATGGATGAATGTTAATGCTCAACATCTATAAGTCTTCGAATGTATGGATCTGTTAAATATTCACAGAGTTAATTGTTAAAGTTGAAGTGTTGCATCAGGGCACGCAGCATTGTATATTCCATTCCATTACATATGTTTGAATCAGTCTAAGTGTTGATGAATGATTAAGACTGTTAAGTAAGATTGGTTAGTTTGATCAAGTCTTGAAGTGAACACGCGGTCTGGTTGATGCGTCGATCCATTAAAAGTGCTGCGAGATAAGCTGTTGATAGCTTATCATCATATTTTCAAGTCTAAGAATCCATAAAGAGAGATCTGCAAGGAAGCGTATATACCCTTTGCGTCGACCTATTGTTGTAGCCCATTAGTACCACGCAGTCATAATCAATGCAAAGTAGAATACTTCACGCAGTCTTTTGTTCACAGCATGGAAGTTCTTACCGTGCTACGTATCAGTCAGTTTAGACACTCGCATCACTAGGTTGTGGAAACCTGATTCCGCAACCACCCCCTCAAATTCGCCTCGGGTGAGACCTCAGGCTGCTCATAGTATGTTGCTGAAAGGGCCAGTGAATAGGGGTTTTGTTGGTATCTTGCACCGCAAAGTACCTCGGTCTGCATTGGAAAACATCTAAATTAGTATTTACGCCAACAATGAGGAACGTAGATATGACAATGATGATGAAGATACTGATGATGATGATGGTCATGATGATGAAGACGTTGATGATGATGGTGATGGTGATGAAGATGATGATGATGATGATGAAAAAGATGATGATGATGGAAATGTTGATGAGGAAGTGGGAGATGACAATGATGATGAAGATGTTGATGATGATGATGATGGTGATGATGATGAAGATGTTGATGATGATGTTGATGGTGATGAATATGATGATGATGATGATGATGATGATGATGAAGATGATGATGATGATGATGATGATGATGATGGAGATGTTGATGAGGAACCTAGAGATTACAATGATGATTAAGATTTTTATGATGATGATGAATATGTTGATGATGATGGTGATGGTGAGGAATATGATGATGAGGAGGGTGTCCATCTTCTCTTTATCTTCATAATTATCTAGGTCCCTATAGCACTCTCTCCCTTCATTCTCCCTTAATCACTAACCCTAGATGTGATTTATCCCTCCCCCGTGCCCTCTATCTCTGACCTTGTATCCCTCCCTCCCTATATCTTTCTCTAGATCTGTCACTGGATTTGTCCCTCACTCCTTTACCTCCCTCCCTCTATGTCTCTTTCTCTCCCTTACACCATCTTCATCCCCGCCACCCCACTAATTCCTCCTTCCATATCACACACACACACACAAACACACCACCTCCCACTTTATTTGTTGCTAACACCTCCCTCTAGTCTCTCTCTCCCCAACCATCTCTCTCTCTCTCTCTCTCTCTCTCTCTCTCTCTCTCTATCTCTCTCTCACACACACACACATAGATTATGTGCCTTTCTTTAATCAAACCCATTCACCCTCCATCCATATCTATCTCCACCTTTCTCCCACCATCCCTCACCCTACCTTCTCTCCCTCCCTCTCTCACCACCTCTCTCTCTCTCTCTCACCTTCTATCCCTCCCTCACGTTATCTTTCCCTAAACCTATTCCCATATCTCCATCACTCCCTCTCTCTCTCTCTCACTTTATGTCCCTTCCCCCTCCTCTCATATTATCTCTCTCTCTCTCTCTCCATCGCCACCACTCCCTGCATGTCTCCCACCAACAATTTTTGTTCCTTGCTTCCTATCTCTTTATTTCGTTATATCCCCGTCTATCTCTCACTCCCTCTAAATCCATTCCTCTCCATTTTCCATCTCCATCCCTTGCTCTATGTCTCTCCCCCCCCTGTATTCTATCTTTGTCTCTCACATCCCCCTTGCCTCCATCCTTCCCCCCTTGTCACTCATGTCTCACTTTTAACTTCTAACCCTATACCTCTTCAGAACCTCTTCTACTCCTAATAGTGCTCTCAAGATCCACTGCCCTTCACCCTTGTAGCCCATCATGTTCCCATTCCCTTCATCTCTCCCCACTCAAGCTTCCAAGATCCTTCTAATCCCTTGACCCTTTCCCACCCCTATTAATTATTAACCATAGATTCCCTTGACCCTTCCCCACCCCTTCTCAAATATTAACCAAAAATGCCTTTAAGTCTTCCCCACCCCCTCTCAAGTATTAAACATAGATTTTATGATTTAAATAACGCTAACGCATTTTTGCACTACAGAATGCACATGCGCTATGTAGTTATATAACGTGTACGCATAATGTAGTTATATAACGCGTATGCGTTATGTAGTTATATAACGCGTACACGTTATGAAATTCTAAAAGCGCGGGAATATTTTTTGAATTTAAATAGAATGCGTTCATGTTTGTTAGAGCCTAAACGAAGCCAACTCACTTGCTCGCATGTCAACCACAATCCTATGTGTATTCTTTGGAGTTTGCTTCGGTAATACCAAATATGTGCTATGGTAGTGATAAACCAAAGCTAATTGGGTATTTCTTCAAGTTTCTGGAGAAGCCTGTGCATAGACACTCGTTACAGTATGCTACACATAGTCATTTTTGACAAAATCTTAAACACAAATAGAATTTTTTCTGCAGATTCCAAATATGTAACTTTTATTTAAAAATATTATTTTTTCCTATTTTTTTTCAATTTCTTTTCTGTCTTACCTCCTTAACTCGTGAAACACACTGTTAGTGTTTCTTCCATAACTTTTTCAATTTTTTATCGTTTAAAAAAAAAAATGTATGGTGCACAAGTAGACACTAACCTCCACGTTCTATCAAAACCCCATTTCATGATTTTTGCATTAAGACCTCTAAAGGCTGCACCCACAAAAGACATACTATTTTCGAGGTTTAATCACTTAGACAATTATAAAAAAATTATAAAATTACTAATTTAATTTTCAAAAAATAATGATGCACTAGTGCTATATGTTCTCTATATGCATGCCCATTTTTGTAGCTTGATTCCATCATTTATGCCCTCAAAGGCTGCACCCACAAAAACATATACCTTATCGTTTGCCTGAAAAATAAAAAGTGTCTGTTAGGAAAAATTAAACTTGACATAGCTATGGAAATTTTCAATACATAAAGGTTATATATTCGGAAACGTGATTCAATTTCCTACATTCCATATTTTTTACTCAATGCAAAATATTTTGCGTAAGTATCTCAAAAAATCCAAGTAAATTGAGGGATGCCTGATTTTTCAGTTTTCTATTGCATCTAACGCACCAAAAGTGACCCTCATTAGCTTGCACTGACCCACTACTATGTAAGTAAACTGTGCCTATATAGTTTACGTGGAGAATTCCTACATCATTTGGAAACTATTAAATTTATTTCTGTAAAAATATAGATATTCATGATACTGTATTAAAATAGAAACATGAACTGATTGACTTGTTATTCAAACAATGACTGAATATTGTAGACATTGAACTTTTCACCTTAAAATGTTGAACATTTACAAATGAAAATTGCACTTTTGAAATAAAAAATTGCATTTTTTTATTTATAATTCACACTTTTCAAATAAAAAATTGCATTTTTTTATTTGAAATTCGCATTTTTCAAATGAAAATTTGCATTTTTTGATTTGAAATCCACACTTTTCAAATAAAAATTTCCTTTTTTTTATTTGAAATTCACACTTTTCAAATCAAAATTTAGATTTTTTGATTTGAAATTCACACTTTTTGAATTGAAATTCATAGTTTTATAACAAAAAACTGAAATTTTGGGGCTTAAAAACTGAAATCCATTTTCATATCATAAAACATAACTCCATTTAGGACGTAACAAAAATATAATGAAAATTTCATTTCCTTTTCTCTAAAACATATCTTGAACTTACAAACTTCCAACTATCTCAGCACTCTGTAATCATAGGTGTGACTCAGCCTTTTTAAAAGAAAATACAACTTAACAATGATTATAACTAAGAGTTAGAATCCGTATCTTAATCGACAGTACTCGAATCATGTCTTACCTATCTCGAATTACAAGGACGATATTAGCGAACTTCTAAAGCGTGAAGGTTAAACTCAAGTGAAGGTTTTGTACTTAGGATTCACTGTTGATCATGCCTAAAGTCGACTTGGCATTAATGATTGGATTGTTGGTGGAAACTTCAAGTGTGAGGAGGTAGCGATCACGCTGACAATGAGATCTAGTTAAGGCTTGACGTAAATGTTGTATTTGAAAGAGTTAATTACGAGAACAAAAGTTTAAATTACGACCAGAGTGTTAGGGAAGGGACTTGGTGTTGACAGACGCAAACATCGAGAGGATTTTGAATAAATAATACATAGTGATATTCTTTTTTCGGCAATAAAAATTTGGAAACAACGTTTACTAAGTGAAAGGAGTAATGAATACCAATACCGAGTTCCTATTTTACGATTTCATTTGGCATAAAATATAGCTTGAAAATAAACCGTGCATAAGATTAGGATAAACATAAAGTCGGATGCTACTGCAGAACCTCTACTGCGTGATTTCCGTGTGGTAACATATAACTTTTAAATAAAGGGATCCCACAGATTCAATGTCGTTGATCCAGAAAAATGCATGCACCAATGGACGGAACACTGAGGATCCGAAACAAAGTTTTATTCTGATGTAGAGGTCTTGTTCGAGGGATCTCGATAGGATGAATCTAAATACAACCTGATTCTAAGTAAATTAATCATAAGAACTATAGGACAAAGTCCCATTCAATGCTATTTCAAAATTGAAGTTCAGGTTTAAAACACCTACTAAATAATATAATGATTATCAACACAGATTTCTTTTCAATTATGTTTGAGCAATTTCAAAGAGGAAATATATTTACATATGTTATCGAATAATTGATCACGAGTTTATAGTAGTGGGTATCATTCAATCTAATTCAATATTGTAAGCATAATCGTCAAATTTCAAATCGTAAATTTATTCATGCAGTTCAGTATCATAAATTTTGATTAAACTTTCTTTATCTTTGAAATAGAAGGTAGAAAAATAACCTGGCCGAGATGATTGGTATGGTTTTTTTTGCAAGGGAAGTCACATCTCTCTTACACTATCCAGTCCAAGCTCCACGAATCTACCAAAAGACTACTTGGTTGACCTCCCTACATTACCATAGAAACCTAGTGATGGTAGAACCACTAGTGCTTATGGCTACAATTGCTTGATAAAAATAGAAGAGAATGAGAGGAAAATGAGAATAGAAAATGAAAGTAAAGCATAGCATAGAAGGTTCAACAAAAAAATAACTTCAGGACGAAGTTTTAATAAGAGGGTGTGTATATAATGCCCTCTTTAATATAGTTGATTGAATAGACTATTGAGGGCATCGATATTGGAGTGACCCGTTTAAATAAACTTGAAACAATGTGGTATGCTTTAATTATTATTAAATGAAAACTGCTCATTAACTAGGAAATGATGAATATGCTCGAGTGATTGAAAAATAAGATGATGTTATGCATGAATGTAATGAATGATTCTTTTGATTCCATAGATGTGAATGAATGATGCTAACTTCAATAGAATTGAATAAAGGTAAAAATGCATGATGATATGATTTATATGGTGCAACGCTACTAATGTGTACTTTGAGTGTGTGCAGTAGCAGGTAAAAAAAATAACTCACTAAATCTCAATGGAATAAAAATGAGTCATAAGAACGAGAAATATACATAGGGGTACGACGATGGTCTGTCGAACCTAAAATAACACTCCATAGATGGGTCAGAAGCCGTCTCAGCTCACCTAGGGAAGTGTGTCCTATACGGATGATGCCATAATGATTTGGTCGTGTACAATGTATTGAGGGGCGCGCAATAAGGAAGATATTATTCCTAAATCACCATTAGTCTCAATGGAAGTGTAGTCGGGAGATCACGGTAACGATTCATGATCGCTACATAGTACTCCCCACACATGGAAAAGGAAGTCGTCGGAAGCAACCATAGAAGTGGTACCTAGACAACAACAGGAAAGAGAAGACTTACATTCCTGCATTAAAACATTTAGGCATATATATATATATTA
Source organism: Larix kaempferi (assembly GCA_027924585.1). Classification (NCBI taxonomy): domain Eukaryota; kingdom Viridiplantae; phylum Streptophyta; class Pinopsida; order Pinales; family Pinaceae; genus Larix; species Larix kaempferi. The sequence goes on from BSBM01000824.1 coordinate 763,657, forward strand.
AATGTTGCATATAGAAATATTAATTTTGAGAATAATTGAATGAAAGAACACTATAGATTAAGAGATTATAGAAAAAGGGATATTTGAGGTAGAAGTTGTGCACACGCATTGATTTAGGAAAGATATGCATTAACTTAAAATAAAAAATAAATAAATTAGAGACAACTAATTTTGGAGCAAATCTAGACTAGGAAATATCTAGAGCTTAACTCCACATACACCCACTGATTAAGGGATTGGGATTTTAGATTAGGGAGACAAATAAGAGAGAATAGAGGAATTTATGTGCACTAGTGTGTGAGAGTGACACTTGTTGCATGAGAATGAATATTAAATAATTAATAAAGTAAATTTATTTTTGCATGAAAGGACACATGTCATGTAAGAATTTTTCTATTAAGAGAGGGAGAATGAAGAGAAAATGATCTCTCTTGATCCCTAATGCTGGATGGAATTCATAAAGAAAATTTGCATTTGAGTGTGGTTCATAGGATTTTGGTTGATAGTTGCTCTAGGGATTGGGAGATCTCATTGGACATCCAAGGATTGTATGTTCTTATGAACCCTAATTGCTCGAGGGATCGGAAGGAAGGAGAGTACTCCCAGTAAGGTAGGGAGGTCAACTGAGGGGTTATTTGGTAATAGCATCAAGATTTGATTGGATCGTGCAGCAACTAATTCAAGGACTTCGACAAACGCAGGATCAACCATCATAGAATAGGTTATTTGTGGTTATTTCGGTTACGATTATTCATTATAATTGTCTATTGGAAATTTACTTATGCATATAGTATTGTCATTGTTTATATTATCAATTTTATTTGGGACAATACATTGAGAAAGGGATTTCGGGTGAGGTCCCTACAAGGAGTTGCAACCCTCAGAGTCTTTGTGATTCTATATATGTTCATTTCATTTATCACTGTTTTGATGTTTTGCAACTTATAATTTGTTTTAGATATATGTAAAATTTCTATAATTGAATAGATTAATGTTTTAAAAAATACATATAATTTTTTAAATTTATAATATATTTATTTTTAAATTAAAACAAAGAAGTATTTCAATGAAAAAGATCTTATTATATGACTAAATAAATTCATTTATTAAAAAAAATGTAAATAATTAAATTATTGCTATCCTTTTTGAAATATCTTGCATGATTGTCATGAGTCACTTATTTCACAATTCAATATGTAAAAAACAAGAAGTATACAATAATTTACACTAAGGTAAGATTTAAGAAAAGCATGAATGGTAGACACATCACTACTCAACTGAAATAAATAGAAATATTCAAATTGGTTAGTTAGAAATATAGGTTAGCAAAAGTTACCATGAGATTTAATCCTAATTATTTTAAAATTAGCATAGATCAATGTTAAACGAGAACTTACTGAGCACTAAGAGGGGTCCATGTTTCTAGAGGTAAATTTTTTATTATTATATTATTTCATTTTGTCTACTAAATTTAGTGGTGAAAAAATATGTTATTTTTCAAATGATTGGCAACCTATTTTGACCATTTTATATTTTAATGATTTATATACCTTTAACTATTTTACTTTTTTAACTTCATTTATTTACCTACCATGTAATATCCCAAAATATGGATTCAAGGATATTAACTAAGTCACATCAATTTTAAATCATGAACTTGCAAAACATAAACTAGTCCGCAAAACTAGAGTTTTGGACAGAGAGAACGGGAGAGCTTGATGGTTGGAACTTTTTGGATCTGAGAAATATGTTAAGGACTATAAAGGAGCAAATACAACAGAATAGGGATAGCTTCAGATTCCTATGCACAATGTACTAGGGCCATTAATGCTTTGACAACAATTACCGCTGAAGTCTACACAAGGTTGCCTCGGTACACTAACATATGCAAACTAGACTCATTCACTTACACTTGATAGTAATGAGAGGATAGATATTAGTCATTTAACCCTTAATATACTACTTGGAATGAGTTTCTGAAGTTTTGCGAGGATTAAGTATATTTTGGAATCCAAAAGGAGGAAGAGCGTTATGTAGGATTGCTTAGCTAGTTTGTTTACAGGTTCCAACATATGAAAACTAGACTCATTTACTTACACTTGATAGTAACCAGAGGATGGATATCAGTCAGTTAACCCTTAATATACTACTTGGAAAGAGTTTCTGTATTTTTTGGGAGGATTAAGTAGATTTTGGAATTCAAAAGGAGGAAGAGCGTTATGTAGGATTGCTAAGCTAGTTTGTTTACAGGTTCTCCCAAACAGGAAAAGAAGGCCACAAATTCTCAGTATGATGATTGGATGGACTTCATCCATATCCTAAGAACCTATGATGACTCACATAACCGAAGATGAGAATCCAGAGAACTTTTAATTAAAAATACTAAAAAACACTAGTCAAATATAAATGCATAATGAGCCAAGAAATATGAGCACAAAGAGCCTCTAACGCTCTCCAATTCTTCTTACTTCTTGAAATGAAATATGTTTTTCCACATTTATGTTGATTAAGTATTGTTTTGAATGAAAAAAAATATGTTTTTCTATATTTCTGTTGGTTAAAATGATTTACCGTATTTATAAATAACATTTTTAATAAATTTACTTAAATATATTAATATTCTGTATAATTGTTTGTTATCCAATGATATTGGAGATAACTAATTTAGATAATTCCTTGAAATAAAGTATAATAATATTTTATTTTTCTAAATTCTTATTGAATCTAAATTTAATTAAAAAATAGATATTTTATATTTTATGAATGCAATTTTGAATTACATTTTTTTAACTTTATTTAATTTTTAAAACTTTTAGAATTTTAATTTGATCAAATTGGTGTTTGAGGTTTCTTATTTGTAGAATAAGGAATTGCAGTAACACCCCCAAAAATAATAAACATTTTATTATTTTGCTGAAAAAAGAATATTAAAAACAATTATTATTATTTTGATATTTTTGACTGAAAAGTCAAAAATAAAACAATTGTATTGAGAATATTATCTTTATTATTTAATATAATAAAACAAGAGACAAGAATGGATCTAGTCGTTGAAGAGTTTCTGTTGAACTACTTGAGGAAAAAGACAAGTAGAAAATGTTGTTAAAGATGCAGGAGGCATCATCCCTAAAAATCAGGTCACCACTCCTAGTTGAGTGCTAAAGAGAAGGAGGCTCATAAATGACCAAGTCCTAGGAAAATAATACAAATAGTAAGTCCATGAGTAGCAGGAGGCTAGCATTGGATAGGGATTGATAGTTGCGATGCAAGAGATGGTGCACAGAGGATTTTTTCTTAGGTAGTTCAGCGGACAAGCTTGGGGGTTCTGGAGCTTGACTACTTCAGGAATTGGTTGGGTGGAATAGCAAAGCCATTCTTGTTTTCCTATTTTTCGGTGCCACGTTCTAGTTCTATAACGAAGCATAGTTTATTAATTTATATTTTGTCCTGTATTTTGAGATTAATTCGTTCTAATTTACTATATGTCATTATTGTTCAAAATTTCTTTTAAAGTACAGAATTGTTATACCTTGTTTAGAACCCCGAATTGATCGAGGTTAGTATAGTAATTTGTTAAATCTTTTATATCCTGAGTCGTGATTTAAAATATCATAACAAACAACTTAATTTAGGGAATCGTACATGTTTATTTTCTCTCTTAAATCCTTTCTTCTAATCTTATAATTAGTTTAAATTGTAGAGTTCCAGACTTACGTCTTTATGACTTTCTTAATTTAAAGAAAAAAAATAGGTTAGAATTATTAATTTGGGGATTTCGCTTTACTATGCGTTACCTGGTAATTTCCGTTAATATTAACATTTTGCTAGGAGTTTTTCTTTAAAAAAAATATATAAAAGAGCTTGATCTAAAGCTCTGTCTCATAACCCTCAAAGGCTAAATCATTTAAGTGAAATTACAATTCCATAGAAATCAAGTAATACTTTCCAAGATTTTTATGGGTCGAAGCCGGGAGGGCTTTCTGGAGGAATGCACTCTTTTTATTTAATTTTCTATGCACTGTTTTTTTTTAATGCGTTGTTTTTATTTAATTTTCTATGCACTGTTTTTATTTATCTTTCTAAAAATTTCTAACATGAGGTTTCAGAACTTGTGAAAGGGTTTTCAGTAAAAAAGGAAATTCCATGAGGTCAAACTTATTGTGGATAGCATTCCTATCATATTATGCCAGTTTGGGAGCTAAATATTTATCCTTTCTTTTAAACTGAATTTACCTTCACGCTACCAAAATAGCGTACGTATTCACCATGCTAAACGCTTTTGCATTAAATAGCTATTTAACAAAACATAGTATGCATATCCTTAGGCAAAATAGAATCGAACTTAGACAACAGTTCAACATTTTCCTTCTTAACATAAGGAGATAAAGGGCAGGCATCGGCTGCTAGTGCCTGTAGATAATACAAACTTATAGTATGAAAATACAAGGGTAAAAACCATTTCACTTTCCTTTTTGTTTATCAGTAAACTTTTTACCTCGAAAACTCCAGGACTAAGAACTTAAGAACCTTCAGGAGGATATCCTTTGTATTTACAATCTTTATGAATTCGGATCTCAAATAAAGAAATACTTGTCATAAGCTAAATGCATACCTTTATAAATTTTTTTACGAATTACAACCCCTGCAAGTAAAATTTTTGAAATAGATTAAACTGGAATTACACATTATTTCTCATTACAAACATACTATGCGAATATTTGAACCAAACTGAAAAGACAGCAACATAGTTTTATTCACTGGAAGAAACCCCAAGTTGGGTATCAAAACAATACATCCGAATGTATCAAACCCTGCTTCACCAAATGAATTTTACAACAGATCAACTCTACATCAAAAAAGATGGAGGACCAAGAATCTTTAAAATTTACATTCTTCTCCATTTTCTGGACAGAGATCGAAATGTCTCAGGGAGCACTTAAAAGACCCATGATTTTCTCAACCTAACTAGAAACTCAAACAAACATAGCATTAAATGCCGAAGTCCACGAAGGCCTCGATGAGAAGGACTGAGAATTACTTGGACAGTGGATCCAGTGAGCTGTCCAATAGTCCAACTTTCGCCACCATCTTACCAACTGGGTAACCTGAAAGACGAAACCTTGTCAGCATCACAACCTGTACCATATGTTTTAGATATTTTATAAAATAGAAGCTTAAAAGGATTTCCTTTAGGCTAAAAAACCTTACCTTCTGTTTATTTCATGGCCGACGTAGAGTTGGGGGAAAAGGGTTTAGATTTTATCCACTAACAAAAACCACAGGGTTTTCATGTAGGAAGTTTTCCTTCCTTTGTACAGAAGTTTTGCAGGATGGCTAGGCATCCATGGAAGAGAGCTCTTCTCTCCTCAGAGCTCAACCCTCCTCGTCTCCTCCTCACACAATATCAAATGACGAAGGAACCCTCGCGAAGGGTTTGTCTTGTCAAACAATACGTGCGACCACGTGAACATCTTTATGGTGCCAGCTAAGATCCCCTTAATGTTCTTTTGAAACCCCTCTTTGTATAGTTTTGATCATCCCTCCTTATCGTGGTCCAACTAATGGTCTTTACCTTAATAAATACCTTATATTATGTCAGAATCCCTCCTTGGTTTATGTTTGCACCAGAGTTGGAGTTAGTAACACTAACACCTTTAAAAAAATAACTTACGTTATGTAGGTTGTTGTTCATGGAGTAAAAACGAGCTAAACATCTGTCACCTGTGCAAAAGAATGTTACATGCATTAGCTCCAGGAGCTAAGTAAGTCTCATAGGCTGCTCGAAGGACCTTGGCGAGCTTTAAGAACTTAACCACCTTCATTTATGAATGTCATTTAGAACATTTACTAAATAACAAAGTAAACATCATTACAAAGTATTGAGCCTTATCAACACACATACATGAATAATTATATTTTATTACATTTATGTTTATGTCATACATAAAAGAAAGCACGAGTGTCACAACATTAACTTAAGGAGAAGTGTTACTCAAGTTGGCCGACTGAGTTACCCCAAGGACCTCCTTCATTTAGGATTTTTCTAGTTTTATATTATACCGTTTTTTTTTTTTTTACAATTTTGAGAGTTTTTACATATGGTATCAAAGCTGTGTTAAAGCACTTGGCCTGATTCGGCTCAAACACTTGCGTTGTGTTAAAAGATTTTCATTAATGATATTTTTATTGTAATTGTTTTACACTCTTACTAATTTGAGGTATTAGACATCAAACTGTGTTGTCTAGAAATAAATGGCAGAATTTGGAATGCTTGAAGAGACACCCCCATGAGAACCAAGAGATACTGGAGGAAGCAGACTTTGGGTTGAGCTGAATGAAAGCAAAGATAATGTTGAGCATTTAAGGGTAGAGTTAAAAAAAGTTAGGGAAGAAAATGAATGGATAATTAAGGATCAAGAGGAACTGAGTACTATATTACTAGCCAAGATACATAGTAATGAGAAGGATAAAAATAAAAACCTTAAGGAGGATAAGACAGCCAGACCCCCCAAACCAAAAGGGAGAAAGCTGTATTTTTCTAGCGAGAGGATTGAAATGTCTAGTGACGAATCATTAAAGAAAGAACATGAAGATTCTAACGAAACTAGCGACCAGCATAAAAGTGAAAGGAAGTACAAACCGTATGAGGAAATTTTGGGGGAATTTAAGAAAATCAAACCCCCCATGTTTAATGGAGAAATTGAAAAAGGTGAAGAAGCAGAAGCGTGGTTATTAGGCATGAAGAAGTATTTTCAGATATACAACTAATCAGATGAAACTAAAGAAAAAATGGCCATATACAACCTAAGTGGAAAGGTTGATATATGGTGGCAGGACGTTAAGAAAGTTGAAGGCATAAAGGAGCGAGGAGTAAATTGGAAAAATTTTAAAAAGTTATTTAAAGAGAAGTACCTTTTAGAACAATTCTATGAAGAAAAGGCGTAGGAATTCTATGAATTGAAATTAGGAGACATGAATATGAAAGAGATCAGTATTAAATTTATGAGTCTACTCCGTTGGGTGCCTTATATAGTTGATGAAAAGCCAAAAATACAACGCTTCCTCAGTTGTTTGCCTACCCCGTTCAAGGAACAAATTGAATTTGATAACCCAAAGACATTAGAAGAAACCATGAGAGAGGTGAACTACCATTACAAACAGAGCAAAAACAGAAGAGAAAGTATGCCAAGCTGGAATGTGAAGAAAATGGATAACTTATAGAGAAACAATAATAATAAATTTCATCGAAATATTGGAAGCAATTATAGGGGATATCAGGTTAACAACCACATAAATTACAAACCCCAACCCCCTGCTATAAGAGAAAGAGAACCCTTTAATAAGCATGATGCTTAGAAAGAACCATTAAAGTGTTGGGAATGTGGTGACCCACATTATTTTAAGGACTTCCCTAAAAGAAACAAAACTTTTAATAAGGTTCACACTCTCCAAGAAGCCATCACAGTTGGAGACATGGTGAGGAGCATGCCTAGGACCAATGTTGCACTGGAAAATCGATAGGCAGATCACCAAACATCAATGGTTGAAATTCCAGGTATGTTAAAGAATCATCATATTTCTATATTAATTGATCTGGGTGCAATCTTAAGATATGTAGCACCCATAATTGTAGAATTATGCAATCTAGTACCAGAAAAATTTGAAAAATCATGGTTGGTATAGTTAGCTATAGGTACTAAACGCAAGGTCACTAGTCAGTTTAAAAATTGTGAATTTGTTATGAATGAGTTAAAAACAACTGCAAATCTGAATATTTTACCTTTAGGTTCTTATGATTTGTTGATTGGAATGGACTAGTTAGAGGAGCAGAAAGTATTATTAAATTGTCTTGATAAAACTTTCACTTGCACAGATAATTCAGGAAATATAGTTAAAGTGAAAGGAATTCCCAGAAAAAACACTATTATACAAATAATAGCTTTACAATTGAAAAGGTCTGTGAGAAAAGGATGTAATGTTTTTTTGGTTTACATAATGGATAGTAGGGAAACTGAAAGAAAACTAAATTTGGATGATATACCAATTTTACAAGACTTTAAAGATATATTTTTTGAAGAAATTTAGGAACTGCCTCCAAAATGGGATATAGATTTTACATTTGATTTAATACCAGGGGCAGTACCGGCATCTAAGGCTGCATACAGAATGAATGTATTTGAACTCACAGAGTTAAAAACTCATTTACAAGAACTTTTAGATAAGAAATATGTTCGGCCCAGTGTTTCCCCTTGGAGAGCACCGGTGTTATTTGTAAAGAAAAGGACGGAACCTTAAGGTTATGTATAGACTATAGGAAATTGAATAAAATGACTATAAACAACTGATACCCCTTGCTTCGGATTTACGACTTATTCGATCAACTCCAAGGGGCAGCTCTCTTCTCAAAAATAGATCTATGATCTAGTTACCATCACGTTCGGATCAAGGACAATGACATTTTTAAAATAGCCTTTCGAACTCGTTTTGGTCATTATGAGTTTGTTGTAATGCCTTTTGTCTTAACCAACGCACCTGCAGCTTTCATGAGTCTAATGAATAATATTTTTAATGATTATTTGGATAAATTTGTCGTTGTCTTTATTGATGACATCTTGACTTATTCGAAGAACGAACAGGTGCACAAAGGACATTTAAGAACAATACTAAAAATTTTAAGAGAACAAAAACTAGTTGCTAAGTTCAGCAAGTGTGACTTTTATAAAGACAGAATTCATTATCTCAGACACGTAGTGTCTAAAGAAGGAATCTGGGTCAAACCCAATAAAATTAAGTCTATTATGGAATGGACGGTCCCTAAAAATGTAACCGACATAAGATATTTTATGGGGATGATAGGATACTATCATAGATTCATTGAGGGATTTTTGAAAATAGCTTACCCCATAACCTCATTGCAAAAGAAAGGAAAAAGGTTTGATTGGAATGATAAATGTACAGAAAGCTTTAATAAACTAAAACATCTTTTAACTACTACCCCTATTTTAAAAAATTTTGACCCGTTAAAAGATTTCATTGTATGCACGAATGCATGTAATGAAGGATTAGGCAGAGTACTAACTCAAGAAAACCATGTCATAGCTTATGAATCTCAAAAATTAAAAGATGATCAGAAAAACTATGCTACGCATGATCTGGAACTTGTTGCAATTATACATGCCTTAAAAATGTGGCGACACTATTTAATTGCAAGACGAGTTTTACTCATGTCAGATAATGTAAGCTTAAAATATTTCTTTGCCAAACAAAATTTAAATGTTAGAAAAGCCAAGTGGCTATCCTTTTTAAGTGAATATGACTTTGAAATAAAAAATATAAAAGGTAAAGAAAACAAAGTTGCAGATTTTAAGCCATCATGTAAAATTGATGTATGCAAGCAGTAATTACAAATCTGATCTGGAAAAACAAATTTTAAATGTGGAAAGTTTTGATAAAGAATACCATATTTTAAAGAAGAAAACTGCTGAAAATGAAAGTAATCAGTTGAAGACTGATTTCCGTATTAATGAAAGAGTTTTATTGTTGTTTAAAAGCAGACTTTACATACCCAATTCTGCAGAAATTAAGTTAACTGTTTTAAATGAATTACATAAACAACCCTATTCAGGGCACCCAAGGTATTAAAAGATGATTACCATGGCTAATAGGATTTTTACTAGCCAAACATGAAAAATGAAATAACAGAATACTTAGCATGCTGCTTAGAATGCCAGCAAGTCAAGGTTGAACATCAACATCTAGCCGGATTATTGCATCCACTACCCGTTCCAAAATGGAAATGGGAGATGATCAGCATGGATTTTATAACAAGCTTACCAAAAAATTTCAGACAACATCATTCGATCATGGTTGTAGTAGAAAAATTAAGCAAAGCTGCTCGCTTTATTCCTGTGAAGTCTACATATAAAGCTGTTAACATTGCAGATATTTTCATGAAGGAGATATTCAGGCTGCATGGCATACCAAAGGTGATAGTCTCGGACGGAGATGCAAAATTTACAAGTAATTTCTAGAAGGCTTTATTTAAAGGATTGGGAACCCAGTTGAATTCTAGCACTGCATACCATCCACAAACAAATGGGAAGACTAAAAGGGTAAACCAAATCTTGGAAGACATGCTGAGAATTTATGTCATGAACAAACCTGGTAAATGGGAAGAGTATTTACATTTAGTCAAATTTGCTTACAATAATAATTTCCATGTTTCTGCAGGTATGAGTCCATTTGAAGTTTTATATGGATAAAGGTGAAACACTCCAATAAATTGGAGCAGCCTAGTAGATAGGTTAATGCTAGGACCTGAACTTTTAAGAGAAATGGAACTAATCATGCAACAGGTACAACAAAATTTAAAGGCTGCCCAAGACAGGCAGAAAAGTTATGCTGATCTAAAATAAACTCGTAGAGATTTCCAGGTGGGTGATCACGTATATATAAAGGTAAAGCCTAAGAAAAGCTGCATAATATTGGGCAATTATTCAAAATTGGCACCCAGGTATTGCGGGCCATTTGAAATTTTTACAAGAATAGGTCCTCTTGCATATCAATTAGCATTACCACCTAACATTAAGGTACATAATGTGTTTCATGTGTCTATACTAAAAAGATATGTTCATAATGTCTCACACGTAATTGAATGGAATGTAATCCAGGTGGAACCGTAAGGAGAATTCCAGGTGGGACCGGTACACATTCTCGACAGGAGAGAAATCACTCTCTGGAATCGTATCATTGGACAAGTCAAGGTGAAATGGGAGCACCTTAATCCAGAAGAAGCTACTTGGGAACTAGAGAGCGATATGCGGGAGGCATATCCAGACTGGTTCCAAGAAGGTCCTATGGAAGAATAAAAACCATGCTGTAACACCGAGGACGATGTTACCTTCTAAGGGGAGGTGTATGTAACACCCCCGAAAATAATAAACATTTTATTATTTTGCTGAAAAAAAGAATATTAAAAACAATTATTATTGTTTTGATATTTTTGACTGAAAAGTAAAAAATAAAACAATTGTATTGAGAATATTATCTTTATTATTTAATAGAATAAAACAGTAGACAAGAATGGATCTAGCTGTTGAAGAGTGTCTATTGAACTACTTGAGGAAAAAGACAAGTTGCAAATGCTATTAAAGATGCAGGAGGCAACTGGGAGGGCAGGTGCGGGTGGGATCCTTTTCGATCCCGGAGGAAACAAAGTAGCTGCGTTCTCCTGGGGACTTGGAAAGAAAATGAATAACGAGGAAGAATGTCTAGCACTTATACACTCAGTAGAAGTACCCTCCTCCCTCAATATCAGTAAACTCAAAATCTTCGGAGACTCCAGACATGTCATTCAAGTCATGAGGAAGGGCTATGCTACTCAAGGGACTAAAGCTCATAGATATCTTCAAAGAATAATCTGTTACTTTCTTCCCCCCGATGTTTCTTTCTTCCACATCTTAAGAGGAAATAATAGATTAGTTGATCTTGAGGATAACAAAGGAATAACTCTAGAAATTGGGCAAATTCATTATCACAATGGAGTTAAATGCTATCATTACATTCCCTAACCAATGCTAAGTGTGGACTACTCCTTTATTTTTTGCTCAATGTTTGGTCTTCATGGTATACCCTTGTCACTCCCCCTTTGCCCCTCACTAATTCTTGCTTCTGCCACATGCCACTCCTGTCTCCCACGCGCTTGTCACATGGCCTCCTCCCCAGCTGCCAGCTCACACGAGTCGGCCTTAACTCCCCTCCTCCAAAATTTCTTTCTACCTTTGGCAATGGCTCGACCTCCTCATTTATCCTGCTCTGCTCTCCATCGGCTTTCCCTCTATGATTTAGACTCCCCTCCCCCGATTACCAGCATCTCTCCTCTACCCCCGTCCACTCTCCGAAGTAGCAACAGCACTATGCAAAGCGTAATGGCAGCCATAGCTGCCCTGAGTCACACCATGGTGGATTTCAAGCTCTCTATTCGCATCACCTATGGCGCTGTCTACACCAACATGAAACAAAATAAAGAATTGGCTTTGGGTCTTAGGTATATTGTAACTCAGCTCTCATGTCAGGATTCAAGAATCGATGACCTAGAGAAAAATCTCATCGAGCTCATGGGAAAGGTTGATTCTCTTTAGGAATACTTTTCAGTACTGACAGGAAAGACGCAAGGTAGCCACGTACATGAAACTCTCACTGTCAACCAAGAAATCAATCAGGATATGTTGGAAGCAGCATCTGTCCAGCCCAAGAATTATGGCTAGTTCCGTTCTTAGCCTAGGTTCCACCTTTTGTAGCAATTTTTCCAAATGTATTTTTGTGTTTTCCTAAATAGTCAGTTTATTAGGGTATATTCTAGCATCATTTTGAGAAGTTTCAGGAAGGCAATAATTAGAGCCTTTAAAAGAATGATGGCAGACATTGTAGTCCCTGTTGAACAATCCCTTTTAGAAAAAACTTGTATCTATTTTGTACTGTATGGCTGTGCACAACTTTTTTAAATATATACTCTTTCCTTGTTTCTGTTAAAAAAAAAAAAAAGATGTAGGAGGCATCATCAATAAAAATCAGGTCACCACTCCTACTTGAGTGATAAAGAGCAGGAGGCTCATAAATGACCAAGTCCTAGTCAAATACTACAAATAGTAAGTCCATGAGCAGCAGGAAGCTAGCATTGGACAGGGATTGATACTTGCAATGAAAGAGAGCACAAAGGATTTTTGCTCGGGTAGTTCAGCGGGCGAGCTCGGGGGTTCTGGAGCTTAACTGCTCTAGGAATTGGTTGGGTGGAACAATGAAGCCAATCTTGTTTTCCCATTTTTGGGTGCCAAGTTCTAGTTCTATACTGAAGTGTAGTTTATTAATTTTTATTTTGTCCTATATTTTGAGATTAATTCGTTCTAATTTACTATATGTCATTACTGTTCAAAATTTCTTTTAAAGTACATAATTGTTATACCTTGTTTAGAACCCCAAATGGATTGAGGTTAGTATAGTAATTTGTTAAATATTTTATAGCTTGAGTCGTGATTTAAAATATCATAACAAACAAATTAATTTAGGGAATCGTACATGTTTATTTTCTCTCTTAAATCCTTTCTTCTACTCTTATAATTAGTTTAAATTGCAGAGTTCCAGTCTTACGTCTTTATGACTTTCTTATTTTAAAGAAAAAAAACTAGGTTAGAATTTTTAATTTGGGGATTTCACTTTACTAAGCATTACCTGGTAATTTCCGTTAATATTAATGTTGTGTTGGGATTTTTTCTTTAAAAAAAAAAAATATAAAAGAGCTTGATCTAAAACTCTGTCTCATAACCCTAAAAGGCTAAAAAATTTAAGTGAAATTACAATTCCACAGAAATCAAGTAATACTTTCCAAGATTTTTATGGGTCGAAGCCGGGAGGGCTTTTTGGAGGAATGCACTATTTTTATTTAATTTTCTATGCACTGTTTTTTTTTAATGCACTATTTTTATTTAATTTTCTCTACACTGTTTTTATTTATCTTTCTAAAATTTCTAACATTAGGTTTCAAAACTTGTGAAAGGGTTTTCAGTTAAAAAAGAAAATCCATCCGGTCAAACCTATTTTGGATAGCATTCCTATCATGTTATGCCATTTTGGGAGCTAAATATTTATCCTTTCTTTTAAACCAAATTTACATTCACCCTACAAAACTAGCTTACGTATTCACCATACTAAATGCTTTTGCATCAAATAGCTATTTAACAAAATATAGTATGCATATCCTTAGGAAAAATGGAATCGAACTTAGACAACAGTTCAGAATTTTCCTTCTTAACATAAAGAGATAAAGGGAAGGCGTCGGCTACTAGTGCTTTTAGATAATACAAACTTACAGCATGAAAATACAAGGGTAAAAACCATTTCACTTTCCTTTTTGTTTATCAGTGAACTTTTTAACTCGAAAAATCCAGGACTAAGAACTTAAGAACCTTCAGGAGAATATCCTCTGTATTTACAATCTTTATGAATTCGGTTCTAAAATAAAGAAATACTTGTCGTAAGCTGAAAGTAGACCTTGATAAAAAAATTTACGAATTACAACCCTTGCAAGTAAAATTTTCGAAACAGATTAAACTGGAATTACACATTATTTGTCATTACACACATACTATGCGTATTTTTGAACCAAACTCAAAATACAGCAACATAGTTTTATTCTTTGGAAGAAACCCAAAGTTGGGTATCAAAACATTACATCTGAGTGTATCAAACCCTGCTTCACCAAATGACTTTTACAGTAGGTCAACTCTACATCGAAAAAGATGGAGGACCGAGAACCTTTAAAATTTACATTCTTCTCCATTTTCTGGACAGAGATCGAAATGTCTCAGGGAGCACTTGAAAGACCCACGATTTTCTCAAACTAACTAGAAACTCAAACAAGCATAGCATTCAACGCTGAAGTCCACCAAGGCCTCGATGAGTAGGATCGATACTTACTTGGACGGTGGAGTGAGTGAGCTGTCCAGTAGTCCAACTTTCACTGCCATCTTACAAGCTGGGTAGCCTGAAAGATGAAACCCTGTCAGCATCACAACCTGTAGCAAAAGTTTTAGAAATTTTAGAAAATAGAAGCTTAAAACGTTTGATTTAGGGTGAAAAACCTTACCTTATGTTTATTTCATGGCCGACATAGAGTTGGGTGAAAACGGTTCAGAGTTGATCCACTAGAAAAAACCACAGGGTTTTCGCTTAGGAAGTTTTCCTTCCTTTGTACAAAATTTTTGCAGGATGGCTAGGCAGCCATGGAAGAGAGATCTGCTCTCCTCAGAGCTTGATCCTCCTCATCTCCTCCTCACACAGTATCAAATGACGAAGGACGCCAACGTCTTTATGGCACCAGTGGAGATCCCTTTAATATTCTTTTGAAACCCTTCTTTGTATAGTTTTGATCATCCCTCCTTATCGTGGTTCAACTAATGGTCTTTACCTTAATCAATACCTTATATTATGTCAGAATCCCTCCTTGGTTTACGTTTGCACCAGAGTTGGAGTTAGTAACACTAACACCTTTTAAAAAATAACTTAAGTTATGTAGCTTGTTATTCATGGGGTAAAAACGAGCTAAACATCTGTCACCTGTGCAAAAGAATGTTACATGCATTAGCTCCAGGAGCTAAGTAAGTCTCATAGGTTGCTCGAAGGACCTTGGCGAGCTTTAAGAACTTAACCACCTTCATTTACAAATGTCATTTAGAACATTTACTAATAAGCAAGTAAACATCATTACAAAGTATTAAACCTTATCAAGACACATACATGAATAATTAGATTTTATTACATTTATCTTTATGTCGTACATAAAAGAAAGCACGAGTGTCAGAGCATTAACTTAAGGAGAACTGTTACCCAAGTTGGTCGACTGAATTACACCAAGGACCTCCTTCATTTAGGTTTTTTCTAGTTTTATATTATACTGATTTTTTTTTATTTTACGATTTTGAGAGTTTTTACAATTACCTCCACCATCATCAATTTGACTACTAAAAATCAATATGAAAAATTTAGTAAATATAAAGACTTTTTATCATAAAATTAATCATTCTTCTGACCTAAATAACTTTTAAATTTTATTATTAATTTTTATATGCATCTATCTCAAATTTTTTGGAACTTTTTATATTTTAAAAGACTGGTTTAACATTTTTTTCTAAAAGATTAATTTTTTTTAACATGAGAGTCATAGTTTTTTTTCCAAAAGTATACCATAGTTTTTATTAAAAAATATATCGCTTACCTGACGTGTGGCCATACATAAGCAAGAAAAATAACCCTTCTTATCCATATACATTTACATATACAAAAGTTTACAAAACATATATTCATGACAAGCTCGGTCAGAATTTAGAGTCATAGTTGTAGTTTGACCTTGACATCACCATGTTAGAGAGTTAAGCAAGTCTTAGCCATTTGGAAATAACTTTAAGCTATAATTCAAATTAAAAGATACATTATTAAAAATAAATTATTTTATGTTAATCCTAATCTTATTTATGTAACTAAATTTTATTTATGGTTACTATTTAATTTCATATTAAAAATATATATATAATTAAAATTTTTAAAAAACTTATTTGCAAATTAAAATTTCTTTTATTAAATTTAAATTTTTAAATATATTCAAAATATTAAAATGAAAGAAAATTTATCCTCACCACCGGTCCACCACCATTCACATATAAAAATCTATAACAAATTATTGATAAAAATAAAATCTAATCATAAATGACAAACAATCCAATCATAACTTGAAAAATAATCCAATCCAATCAAATCTAATCGTGACAAATAAAATCTAAAATCAAATCATGAATAACAAGCCATCCCTAAGAAAATGAAACTCTACATTATTTCATAAGAAAACTCCTCTCTGCAACGTCAAATTTAACTTTTCAACATCCGAGTCTCCGACACCTTTACCGATGTTTACACCATCATTGGTCACGTCACTCCTCCACCTTGTAAGAGATGGGGATGGAGCATTTCCATGTCACAATATCAAAAGAGCATCTTGAGTAGCCGTTGTATGATAATGTCACTCTTGATAAAAAGACAATGTTGATTTATCATATTTTTTGAAATGCTTGTTATTGGATTTCAGATCTTGGAGTTTTGGAAGTCGAGGAGATACTATTGGCCAGGGGAGTGCACCCGCATTGATCTTCTCACTTAGCCATACAATGCAACATTGACGCTATGAGCTTTTTCCTTTGTGGCGGTTACCAGAGCAAGTCGACCGGAGAAGTACTCATACACGTCGTGCTGCTTCCTTTGGTAGGTCGGTCGGTCCATGCAAGGCAAGAGGATCCTTCCAACTCAGATTTAGCCCGTTGTATCTTCTAGGATATCGGGTGAAGGCCATGGGCACCCACAAGAATCCGGAAGCCGAGGCTGGGGAAAAGATGTTCCACATTGTCAGGTATGTATTTTGTTTGCTTGTATTGGTTTATGGTGAGGGTTGTGGGTATTCCGTTCCGCATTTCTGGATGCACTATATATTCTCCCTGAATTTGAACGAACTAGGTTATGAAATATATCTTGAACAAATTCCCAAACTACATATTTACCTTGTAATTTTCCTTTCTTATGAGCCTCACACACATCCTTGCAAAACCTGAACACATCGTTCCTTCCTGCAGATTCGAACAACGTTTCCCTTAGAGACCTCGTTCTAATAGACAGTGTAGCAACCTTTGTCCTCTCCCACCAAAGAGATCACATTGTTAATCTATGTGTAGCATTTGCATCTCTTGCAACAATTTTGAGTTCAGTTTGATTCAAATGGTCCAACCTTCTCCCTTTCCCTGTATCTCTCCCATGTATTTTGATGTTGCTCCTTGATTCGCAATATAAATGCATCGGAAAGTCATCACAAATACGTATCAACTTACAAAGATTGCATGCCAATGAATCAAAAGGGATTCTTGTTTCATAAACCCTCTTGCAATGAATATGTAAGTACGTACCATTAATACGGAATTCAACAACATAATAACATAGTGTTCTCTTGGTATGTTTCTCTATGGCCCACAGTTTTCCACCATGTTGGTCATCCATTAGAACCTTTGTGTCCAATATCTCCCCTCTTCTATCAAGATAAGGATTCCAATACCCCCAACATAGTAATATCAGGGGAGGCAATTGTCCTAGAATAAGATGAAAAAGCACATTAGAAAATGATCTACGAGCTGCTACTAACAAGTAATAACAAATAAAGTACTGTGAAAATTCAAATTCAAATTGAATTAAAACTTGGGTAATTAACACACCTGAAGTAGAAGTAGTTGTTCCACTCCTCAGCACAACTGTACCATGCGAAGCGTCATCTGTAGTAGCGTGCTTCATTGATTTCATGTGTTCATTTAGAGAAATGGCAATATTACAACTTGTCGAAACCAAACAGAACCATCTATTGCATCGTGTACATTCCACTCTTACTTTTTTCTTGTCCTCATAGTTTGCAAGTATTTCTTCCACCACCGTGAACAAATTAGGCTCTTGTGTTTGGTTGAAATCATCTAGAAGTTTGATTGCTTGATCAATCTCAAGTCAATCTCCAGCCACGGATGTCTGCTTTTGTATGTTAAATGAAGGAGTTTCATTAATTCCCAACATTGAAATGTGATGTTGATGGGATCTTGTTTTCATATGATTGTTTTTGAAGTTACAAACCGTTCACGCTGCCAAGGATACTTCCCTCGTTCCATAATCAATGCCACACATTTCACAATGGATCTTTATATTAGGTTTTCCATTTTCTAAATATACCTTGAGTGTTAGCTTCTCCTTGACAAACTCTTCCATTAAACTATTCACTTTTTGTTCCCAATATTCCAATACATTAGGATCAACCACTACAACTTGTTCCACTGACTCAGACACATGATCAACAACTTCAACTTGTTCCACTGACTCAGACACATGATCAACTCTTGGTTGTTTATGCATAGGTTCCTCCACATTCCCTTCAATGTTTTCAGATATTGGTGTTCCTTCCATTACATGTGATTGCAATGTTTCAACAACCATTGTGTCTACTTTCGTCTTAATGCCTAAATTTGTTGTTGTATGTTTCATTTTTTGCTCTTGCTTTGTATTTAAAGGATGTCCAATTGGACCAATAAAATCAAAAGGATATTCGATGATTTCATCATCCACAATTTCACAACGGATATTAGCATATGTACAACCTTTTCGACACTGAACTGTGCCAAGGACATAATTCTCTTCACCAATAAAAATTGCTAAGTTCTCAACGTCACTTGGATCAATCTGCATTTCCATCCATATGTACCCTTTAGTTTGTTAAGAAATGAATAAAATTATAACAATTTTTTCAAAAGTTTGGATATAATATGGCTACGAAATGAGGTGAGTGCATCCATAAATAAATGAAAAAAAAATTAATTCAAATTTACACATGCATATTAGTTCATTAATCAAACAAAGAGCTAGGCAGCAAGGTATGCATTTTCAATTCAAATCTCTAAAAAGGATGAAGAAATATTACTATCGGGATGAAACACCTTGAAACAAAATGTATTGTCAGTGGCTTATTCAAATAGCCCTCCCCAAACTGAAGAGTCAGCTTCAATGTACCTGCAGAAGATCAAAAGGTGATCAAAACAAGAGATGAAAAAACATAGAAACTCTCCCTTCAAATGATGCTCATAATCATTAAATTTTTTATGGGTTTAGAATATTTACCGATGTTGAATTATACTCAAAAAAGTTCTGACTTTAATTATTGTTAACTATTGTTAAGTCATTTCTAGTCCAAAACTACTGCATCTGAGACTAGGAGATCCTGGTGAGCATGGCAGACCATGAATCACTAACATTCCATTTCATCTTTAAATTATCTATGATTGGGTCGAATTCATCTTTATTTCCATTTCTAGTACAGAAAATATGATTACAAGGCCATTGGGAAAAAAGTCTAGAGAGTTTGTCTCAAAAGATTCAAGAGGACTTGAAAAGCCTGGAAAACAACGTTACAAATCACAGCTACTGCAACTAAGTCTGAGTGAGATGTCAACCCCATAGTGGAAGAAGAGCATAGGCACATGCTCCCCAGGAAAACATCAAATTTATTTTCAATCACTGTCTATGTTTGCAGACCTATATCGTTTAATGAGATTGGATGCACCACTTTTTGTATGTTGGTCAACAATAGGTATTCATTTTTTTAGAGCACTCTAGCCTCCATGGTAGAGCAACTATGGTTTTGTAATCAAGCATTGTCTACATTTACAATCATCTTTGTTATTCATTATGTGTTGTTGTATTAGGTTGGTTGTACCACTTTTTGTATGTGCCTTGACAATACGAAGTCCTTTCTTTAGAGCAGTCTGGCACCCATTAGAGGGAAAGTCTGATTTTGTAATCCTGAATAGCAGACTATTTCTTGTATATACTTTGTATACATTAATATAAACACTTTGGCATAAAAACAAGGATACAATGCAGAAACCATAGAGATAGTATTCCCACAGATACAGATACAGGGAGAGGGTTGATCTTGTACCTCAGCTCAACGACCCTTATTATTTTATCAAATCAATGGAGTTTACAGAAATCAGAACAGCACAAATGCATAAAGATAAATAAGCTCACCTAAATAAAAGTGAATTCTATAGTTATTTTGTTATTTGTATATGTTCTTGGAAATTTCATCACTTAACCCCTCAACAATTTTGTATGGGGCAAATATTTGTAGCACATTTGGAGGCCACAAATAATTCATCTCCAAACAATTTACTCATTTTGAAGAGAGAATAAAAAGAAAGGATTCAAAGACAAATTATAAACCAAGAATATTAGATTATAGTTTTATAGGGAAACCCTACCAAATATTGAATAATCCAAGCCAAAACTGATATTAAACTCTATAGCCAAACAAAAACCTAAAGCTAAAACGACAAAGCCCTCCCAGAATCTGGTAAATCAATACATGGTAGCCATCAAATTCATCTGTGATATTTTAGGCTTGTTGGTGATTCTTCTAAATTAAAGCAAGGAATGCAATAGATGTACCTCCATTCCACTTAGCATAGATTGACCAGATTAACAACGAAGTAAAAATTATTTGCACTCCTAGAGAAAACATGGCTATTTGGCCCCATGTTACATGAATCAGGGATGGTGGTGGTTGATATCAAAATTTTGGGGTTAAAGATTAAGCAAAATATCCTTTTCTAAATGTATACAGATATAGAAAATAAACAACATACATAGTCTAGATAATCAATATTTAATATTTATAGCATCTTCAACATATAATAATACATTAAGCAATGAGCACATGTAAAAGTCAAAGAATGAACATTGAGCACAGTTCATATCAAGATGTTTTCATATTAATGCAATTTTTAACTTTAAAAAGTGGAGAAAGCAACATACATAACATGATACTATAGAACACTAGAGCTACTAATGAGCTCCAAGTCCCTATAAATAATTTAACAAGTTACATGGCACAAGCATCCACATAAGTTTATTTGAGATTCTGAGGTCCTTGATATTCACCCTTCCAATAGGAAATCAAGGAAATTTTTGTGTACATATAGAAAGATCCTTTACCTTTAGAAAGAGTTGATTTTCTTCATAGAAACATGAAAGGTAACCTATTAAATACCAATATTTTTCAAATGTTGAAGAGGTCATCTAATAAAAAATGGCAAT
The DNA here is from genome assembly GCA_027924585.1 of Larix kaempferi. Lineage (NCBI taxonomy): Eukaryota > Viridiplantae > Streptophyta > Pinopsida > Pinales > Pinaceae > Larix > Larix kaempferi. The sequence continues at coordinate 784,873 of BSBM01000824.1, forward strand.
GGAAATAGGCTATTTCAAGAGTCTTATAACGATAATTAGCCCACAAAATGTCCCTATCAAAAAGTACCTATGCATCTTCGTATGCTACATTTTCATTGCACACATGGACACAGAATGCGGAATTTTTAGTTACAATGCTCAAAACTAGGAAATGTTTGCAAAGAAATTGATCCCTTATGTGCCCATCACTATGCAAAACTGCAACTTTGAAAAGTACAAATATGTTCGAGTACTTGTAAGTTAAACTCACACCAAATCACAAAAAGAACATGCACAAATGATTCTCAGTTATTTACAAAGTTCTAAGAGAACTTATGATTTAGACCCAACAAGTTGAAAGAACGATGAGCTTCATTTTCTCTACAGGTGACATAGACTTTGATACTGTGTTTACTAAAACATTGGCTGCTTAGAATAATCCATGTGTGCTATATGTTGCATAACATCATCGTTGATTGAGGTGAAAAGTTGTATGGTGATGTTCCCTTGTCTCATCATCATGATTCGGGATACAAGAAACAACTCTATCAATTTGCGGATGCAAATGCTGAAATCTTGAGAGAACAACTATCCATTTACCTGTCATAGAAAGCACATGAATGATCTATATGAATCACATGTCTGCTTTTTGCTAAATTTTTTGTTTATCATATTTTAATGGAGTCTACTCTCTTCCATGGATTTCAAGTTTAATTTGGAAGAGGAAAATAATTCATTTAATAATGAGTTGGAAGATTAAGAGTCTTCATTTAAGAATGCGTTAAGGTGATTGTAAGTGACTACAACATTAAGAAACTAAGATATTGTTAATTCACTGATATTTAATTAATTAATATTTTTTTGAAATCCTTAATAAGAATTTCAATAACTAATTATCTAAGAACTCATTCTTCCTTAGTTTAAAAATTTACAAAGTTTAAGTAATCATTTTTTATTAAACCAATAATTCTTAATTCATCATTAACTAATCCACTAAGTTATTAAATCTATCAATAATTATTTAATCCACTAGTTCACTCACTGATTTAGAAATCACACCGATGGTTCACTAAAAATGTATACTAACATATTAACCTACCATCACATTAACCACTAATTTGTTGATCCAATGCACATCCAATGACAATTCACATTCTAACCCACTAGCACACTAGCTAATGGCAAACTAACCCGGTAACAATTTTGTTACACTAATCCAATAATTCAATAACCCACAAATACCATAACCATTGTCTCATTAATTCACTTACCCACTAAATAGGCTAACCATTAACCCAAACTAAAAAGCATTTCTAACACTAGAATTTTGCTATCTCAACACTTAGATTTACAATTCTATTATATAAGCACTAAGGAAGATTCGAGGATGGAGATTTCACTGCACATTTAATGGTGTTGAAGAGCTAGGGGGTTGATGGATCTTGAGGTGAATACACCTGAGATCCCTTCTAAGGGGTTTTTATTTGGTCCTCTTTGCTACCCATGATGGAATAGCCCCAATAGAAACACTAAGAATAGAAGGGTCCGGTCCCCTTGTACTAAATGATCTACCAACACTGGACATCCCATATGTAAAATAAAGTAGAAAATCAAAAGAATATTTGGGTGGAAATCCACCTACCTAGACGAGCATAGGGTCCTCTGGATTTGTCAAAGAAGGATTAAAATTGGCCAAATAATTATGTTCAATGTTTTCAATCTCCAAAGGACCAAAATATTCTAAGACACAAGAAGGATGAAACTCTTTTGCTATCATAGTGTGTGTGTTGAGACCTCACAAAAAATCATCCTTATACGTTATGTAATTGTTTAATATACTTGGGAAGATTCGACCAAGATATTAACTTAAATTCAATTTTTTTTATAAATTTTACTAGTGAAATTTCTGTCAATTTCTTTGAACAGTGCAGGAGGTAAGTGAGGGGTACTGAGGTAAGGAATGAGGATGGTGGGATGAATATTTAATTCTTGAAAATGTATGAGGTTGGTGCAACAGCAGTTCGAAAGGTTCAAATCGGGGAGGTTCTATGCACCATGTACCAATACCTTTCACTTTTCAACAATAGAGCTAGTCTATTGCCTACTTCGAGGCTTCCTGGGTAGTTGGCATATCCATACTAGATAGGTAGGGGTTCTGGAAGTTAAAGACAGAGGTTATATCATTCAACTTGGTTATGTTCGGGAAGATATTTTAGCAGACTTGGGAGAGTTCGGGAAGAATTGGGGTTTTTGGGCTCTCCCGGGATTGTTGAGATAGTATTTTTCTAATCTTCCCAAACAGGGTCGAACGGCTTCCAAATTCTGATTTTTAGGACTGATATGGATACTATACTGATTTAAGGACCTACTCCAACTGACAAAATGTAAAAAGAGTGCTTAGAATGGAAATGGCAGTGAAAGTGGTAAAACTAGTCTAGAATTGACATCAATCTAGCTAGTCTTGCATTTTAACTTCACAAACTACTTTAAGAAACCAAAAAATATGTTTTGATATTAATTTAGACTCTGATATAACATTTTCCACACATAAAACTTGAAATATGACTTTCAAAACATTTCTTCTTTCATTAATTGCTTGCTTCTCAAATGACAATGCCTCACAGGCTAATTTTCTATTACAATCAGTGAGAGAATAGAGAAGAGAAGGAGAAAGTTACTGTGGCTCTGTTCTGGAAGTGAATATCAGTCCATCTACAGATTATATGGCTGATATTTCTGCACTATGAGTGGCTAATCTTCAAATGGGTGCCATCATCAACTAGATTGCTTTTTCAGTGGAATCACCTTCAAATCTAACCGTTGGAGTAGTAGAAGTAGAAGAACAATGGAGAATGGTTCTGATATTTGATCTCTGGAATTTAGCAGCCACTAATCTCTGCAAATATCATCTTTTGGAGTTCATTGGAGGTCCTGGGTACACCTCTCCATAACTATCTTCATCCACTGGTGTTCCTTCACTGAATCTAGCTGCAAATCTTCTCCAATGGTAGCCTCTTCTTCAATCTCACAATAAAGCTTCATGGCTGAAATGTACTGAATGTTACTGGCTGTAATATTGCTTGTTGGACCTGCATAACACTCATAGGACACTCACAAGGCCTTGAGGCACATCACCCAAGAGGAATAGTTGAGGAACAACACTCAACATACGAGTAGCTCAGAGCTCTCATTCACAAATTAAAAAATGATCAAAAGTTGTTAATGGGAATTGGTTGGATTCTTCTATAAACTTCATGATGACCTACTGAGCAAGTTACTTAGCTTGGTGACCTATGAGAATAGGTCACCCATGAGTATGTTGAGATATTGTAACTTCTAAGAATATTATATTTGTACTTTATTATTCCGGAGATGTTTCATTCCTCCGTGAAGATCTTATTGTATGTCCAGAGATGTTTATTCCTCCGTCGGATTGTGGTAACTTGGGTTATTAGACTTCCCTAGTGGGGGTTGGCCCTGTATGTGTTATGTGGTTCAAAGGGTTATTAGACCACCCTAGAGGGGTCATCCCAGTCAGTTGTAATGGGGTTTTTAGCCCAGTAATTAAGTTGGGGCTGACCTAGCTTGTGTAAAAGTCAGTCGGGGAACAAGTATAAGTAGAGGAGGATGTTCCTCACTTATCTCACTCATTCATTCACTTGTGAGTGGAGCACTTGTGTGAGAGAGGTCTGCTATGGAGGAGAAGGAGCTCATGGTTTTAGTTTGCATATTTGTATTTGTTGGTCATCTATATTGAGGAAGCATTGCTAGGTTTTCTACCCCATGAGGGTTTCCCAGGATAAATCTGTGTCTCTTGTGTTTATGCTGTGCTTGTTGTTTCTTCAGTGATCCTGTATATGATATTATTGTGAAACCAAATGTAATGCTGATATTTTCTGTCTTAGCATATTGAATCTTAACATGGTATCATAGCTAACCTGAAGGAAGGTAATGTATGGCACTTACGACACTTGCTTCACTTGCGACAATTTGAAGGTTAGGGTTTTATATAGCAAAAAACCAGTCATCGTGGAACTTTTTCTATAAATCCATTTTGGTGAAGGTTCAGGATCTGAAGCTTTACAGGTTGTAGATAAAATTCCCATGTACCTTGTGTCCAAAAGAAACCCTCAAATTCGTTTTACTTTGTGAGTTATGATCAGTACAAGTTAGGGTTTCCGCCTCTTCCAGATCTCAGTCATAATCAGGTGACCTAGGAAAAAAGGTCATAACTTGGGCTAGTAAGCTCCAAATGAAATTTCGTAAAAAGTAATAGGTAGTACACAGACTGTACTATCTCAGGAAACTTTTTCAGATGTTGAAGTTGAACCAGTGACACGTGGCACACTGTAAACATTCGCTCTCCTGTTTTATCCCATAAACAAGTCACGTTGCGACACTTGGCATAACTCTCTCTCAGAAAATCCAATTGAGGTCAGACCTGTCGGGATGAAAAGATGACAGGTCAGGATACAAGAGAAAACATTTTCAAACCTTGTGAATTGAAAAGTTTAGAGTTACAACAGAAACAATTAGGTACATATTTATGCCAAAACAGAATTATTTTTGGAGCACCTTCATTCATGGCTTCCGGAATTTAGGGTTTCAGAGAAAGTTGGAATTTTTGGAATCGAAGTCCACGGCTGAATGCTACTCAGGAAAATTGAAATTTAGAGACCAAGATTGAATTTTTTGGTTGGGTAGAAGACCGGGCTTGATCAAACCCTAGTTCGGGATTTTGATCGGAAAGATGGAAAATTAGGGCTTCAACAAAAGTAGGAATTTTTTAAGTCTGTGACCACGGCTGGAAGCTCCTCAGAAAAATAAGAGTTTAGAGCCTTGGATCAAACCTTTTTATTAGGAAGAAGGGTGGGCTCTATCAACCCTAGTTCAGTGTTAAATTTTCAGAATTTACTTCAATCTGATCTAGGATCTTAACTGAGAGAACAACATGTACAGCATATCTACAGCATATCAATCATGGACACAATAATGCAAGCACGCAAGAGACACAGATTTTACTTGGGGAAACCCATAAAGGTGAAAAAACCCAATAACTTTCTCAGAGATAGATAGAGCAATGATACAACCAGAGTACAAGATATAGTCTTCTCCTAGCAGCAGAGCCTCCTCCTCACAAGTGTGCCACTTTCCTAATGAGAGAAGTGTGTGTAATGAGTAATCAAATAGAGATCTCCCGATCTCTATTTATACTTGTTCTATCCTGCCCAATAAACTAATGGGGCCTACATGTCTAGCTTAACCCATGGTTAAATTAATCCGGGCTGACCCCACACTTGGTAGTCTAATATCCCTTTGAACCACATGACTTATACAGGGCCGACCCCAACAAGGTGGCCTAATAACCCATCAAGTATAAGTTATGACACTTACAATATAAATGATGACACTTTCGTATAGAGGAATAATAACATCTCTATATGAATACAAACACTTCCGTATAGAGGAATAATACCATCTCTATAGGAGTACAAAATACATATATGAAATACATGGGTGAAACACATTCCGAAGTTACATTACATCAACACTCCCTCTTAACTAGGAAGGTATTTCTCGACACAGATCTGCTAGAACAAGTCTTCTTCTCTGGATCATCATCAGCGAATCATCATCCTCAAATCATCGTCATTGTCACTGCTACTGCTATCTCAATCAATCTCTGAATCTACTCGTCATAGGAAGTTCTACAGAGCCAGTACTTTTTCATACTAGATGTAGGCCCACCACCTGCAGGTCTTCATTATCACTGGCCATACTATGGAATCCTCAGGACTTATTACATGTGTCACAAAACCTTAAAAGAGTCTCTTGACTAGCAAGAACCCTAAAGAGCGTCTGAGGCCTTTTTCATCCTGTCCATATCTCCAGGACTTATTACATGTGACTATCACAAAACCTTAAAAGAGTGTCCCAAGAACGTTTATGTGCATAGCACGACCGGCAAGAACTCTAAAGAGCATCCCAGGAACATTTGTGTGCCTAAGCATGGCCGACAAGATCTCCAGGACTGATTACATGCGACCTCTACTACAAACCCTCGAAAGAGCGTCCCAGGACTCATTACGGGCACAGAACCCAACCTATCGGATCTCCCGGGTCTTACATGTAGCAGCCCACCACAAACCCTCGAAAGAGCATCCTAGGACTTATTACGGGCACATAGCCCAACCTATCGGATCTCCCAGGTCTTACATGTGGTCCACTATCACAAACCCTCGAAAGAGCATCCCAAGCTGTTACGGGTACACAACTCTGACCTATAGGATCTCCCGGGTCTTACATGTGATACACAGTGCCAGTCCTTTTTCATACTGGATGTGACCTAGAACAAATCTAGGATTTCCTTTGCACAACCTATCCACAACCACAAAGTATCCACCTAGTACTCAAAATACATCATCTTGATGTACACATGATCATTCTAATCATCATCACTGTATCGTCCTAATACATATCATCTAGAGCAACATCCTGAAGCTCATCGTCATGATAATCCTGATCATACAATGCATCCACCTGATGCATACCAAGTATCTACCTGATACATATCATCATACATGATCCACCTGATCATACACAATATCCACCTGATACATATACAGATACATGGTCAAGGCATCCAACATGATGCACATACAAAATACATACAACTGATCCAACCAATCATATCCAGCATCCAACATGATGCATACATACATATATGAATGATCCAACTGATCATATCCAGCATCCAACATGATGCGTACATACATATATATATAAATGATCCAACTGATCATATCCAGCATCATCCTGATGCATATACTGAGTAGTAAGTGAAACATCGTCCTGATGCTCATCATCCAGCGCTTACATCCACAGCCATGTGAAGGATCCTCCTTCCAACATGCTTAGAATGGCTTCAGCAAATGTGTCCATCACTTCTTCCTCGAAGTGTCGTCGATCTGAAGAACACCAAGCCTTTTTCTGAAGTACTCGAACTTCACCTTGGCTTGTGGCTTCGTCAGTACATCTGCAATCTGCTCATCCATCGCAACATACAGGAGCTTCACTGCTCCTCTCTGCACCATATCCCTGATCTAGTGATATTTGATCTCTATGTGTTTTGACCTGTCATGAAACACTAGGTTCTCAGACAGCTTCACACAACTCTGGTTGTCACAGAAGATACCAGTAGCATCCAACGGTAGATCAAATAACTTAGACAGTAGCTTCCGGAGCCATACTGCCTCACAACTAGCTGAATAGGATGCAACATACTCTGCCTCGGCTGTACTCAGTGCTACATAGGACCACTTCCTGCTAAACCAAGAGATCACACCTGATCCCATACTTAAGCAACACCCAGATGTGCTCTTCCTATCTGCAACACTGCCTGCCCAATCTGAATCAACATAACCTTGTAGGTTAAACTTTTGATTCACTTCATACTTGAGCCCATAATCAACTGTACCCTTCAGGTACCTCAGAATATGCTTTACAGCAATCAGGTGAACACTCCTCGGATCCGTCAGGAACTGGCTCAATGTGTTCACCGCAAAGCAAATATCAGGTTTTGTGTTCGTTAGGTACATCAAGGACTCAATCATCTGACGATACATAGAGACATCAATCGGCTCAAATGAAGCATCACATAGAAGCTTCAGATTTGATGCCATAGGTGTGGCCATGGCCTTGCAATCCATCATCCCGAACCTCTTCATAATCTCTACTGCATACTTCCCTTGTCCAAGGAAGATTCCATCTGCACTCTTCCACACCTCCATGCCAAAAAAAAATAGTGCATCATCTCCAAGTTCTGCACATATATGACTCCCTGTCATGTGTCTCAGAACCAAGTGGCTACTCCACATACACTTCCTCTTCAACTATACCATTCAAGAAAGCTGTCTTGAAATCCATTTGGTGTATCTTTTATTCCATCACTTTTATATTTCTCTATGCTGCCATCTGCAGCATGCTTGATCTTGTAGATCCTCTTGGAAGTCACTATAGACTACCCTTTGGGACTGCATCCCAAACATCTTCATGATCGACTGGTACTCCTCGATCATGGCATTCTTCCCAGATCCTAGGAACTTCAATATCTTCAATATTTTCAATAGATAACTTTGTTGTTGAATAAATGTTGTAGTCCTTCTTTTGTAGGTGATGGTATATGATTTTTCCTACACAACAAGTTAAATTGTATGATTAGAAAACATCTTATAGTTTTCAGAACAAATTCTTACACATAAAGAAATATGTCATTCAGTCATGCAATTATCTTAGCCAATGCTTGAATACAACATTTATCCATATCCCGTAACTTTCTAGATGCCTTCCAATCTCTACCAGAACATTGTTAAGAGTGTGCACAACTCCTAACATGTTAGCAAAGAGGTTTTATTCTAGATAAGTACCAATGGAATGTTGTACAGTGTCATAGGCCACTTACCCATGTATGTTAGTAGTATATTGTTCATCAATGCAACTATTCTAATATGCATAATACACAACCTAGTTCTAGGAACATAAGCATATTCATCATTGAATAACATTATGTAAGAAATGACAATTCAAATACTTATGTTTGTTTGGTTTTTGGGTTGACTCCCTCTCAGTCTTTGCTTCTTTTCTGCAACTCCATTCTAATGTGGATTGTGAGAAGTGGTCAACTCCCTCTGAATATCTGCATCCTTGTAGAAACTATTAGAGTGTCCTCCCTCTTGATCTCTGCTTCCTGGATTACCTGTCCTTGAACTTATATCCATCCTTAATCACTATGCATGCTTATTAGTATCATCATTGTGTTATCGTTGAGGTCTCATACATAATCATACATTCATTAGTATATTCTTAATATTATCAAAACACAATAATCTTAAGCATGTATAGTCATGATCATTTCAAACAGAAATAATTAGCATTAGTATTCAAGGTTTATATAGGACTCTTATGGTTAGTCATATCATAAATTAAGGTAAGAAACATAAAATGCATACAACCATGACTATTCAAACCTATGACATCATGAATAATCATTATCAACAACACAACAGTATAAGATCCTAACACAAGGTAGGATTCTAGCTTGATATAGGAAAAACATACCTGGATTAGCATGCTAGCTAGTTATGTCTAACATACCCGCATAATGTCTTCTGGTTCTCTTCAATGACTTATGCTAGTAACCTGCATGTCTCATAAGTTATTCATTGTAGAACCAAGTTATGCATACCTCGTAAGTAGATCTTCTAAGTGATCCATGGCAATGGATGAATCTTTGTCTTCATGTCATCATGATCATATGTTCTTGAACTAGAACATGATTTGTCTTCCTTGGTGTACCTTTCATGTTAGCAGACAACATAAACCCCATACAACATCATAATGCATTACTACAATCATAAGTGTCAACACCCTAATCAATCAATATCTTCTATCATGCATTCATAATTTTATTAAGGTGATACGACAAGTCTAAATTTAAACAAGAGTACTAACCGTAATAATATGAAGACAAACATACCATAGACTTAATCATGAGCAAATCTCGAAACATACATGGATAAGTCATACCTATCGAGATTGCTTGTAATCTTCTTATGTAAGGCCTTAGCCTCATCTCCCTCTGAAACAGGAACTTCTTCACTTATGCAGGTGACCAATCCATTCTCTTCTAGGATTAACCCATTCCACTTGATTTGCAGGAACTGGATTTGGTGCTGGATTAGGGTTTGTCAGAGAAACCCTAAAAATTCAAACATTGAATTTCAAACTTCCAAAAGGATAGAAATATGCGCCTTGATGAACTGATCAAGCTGGTATACTCAGAGTTTGAAAACTGCAAAGTTTCACTCCTTAATTTTGCCTTTGAAACTTCCGGATTCACTAGATGTGACCCCGAACTAGGGTTTGATGAATCCCACTCTTCTTCCCAATCAAAAGGTTTGATCAAAGCTCTAATATTCTATTTTTTTGAGGAGCTTCCAGCCGTGGTCACAGATTTCAAAAATTCCCATTTTTGCAAAAGCCCTAATTTTTCATTTTTCCAATCAAAGTCCCGAACTAGGGTCTGATCAAGCCAGGTCTTCTGCCCAACCAAAAATTATGATCTCGGTGTCTAAATTTATATTTTGATGAGTATCATTCAGCCGTAGTCTTTGATTACAAAAATTCCAACTTTCTCCGAAACCCTAAATTCCGGAAGCCATGAATGAAGGTGCTAAAAAATAATTCTGTTTTGACAGAAATATGTACCTGATTGTTTCTGGTGTAACTCCGTACTTTTCGATCCACAGGGTCTGAAAATTTTTTCTGTGGTATCCTGACCTGTCTCCTTTCCATCCCAATAGGTCTGACCTCAATTGGATTCTCTGAGAGAGATTTATGCCAAGTGTCGCAACGTGACCTTTTTATGGGATAAACCAAGAGAGCGAACTTGTACAACATGCCACGTGTCACTGGTTCAAATTCGGCCTCTGAAAAAGTTTCCTGAGACATTCCAGTCTGTGTACTACTTGTCACTTTTTACGAAATTGTATTTGGAACTTCCTAGCCAAACTTATGACCTTTTTTCCAAGGTCACCTATTTATTACTGAGATCTGGAAGAGGCAGAAACCCTATATTGTACAGATCATAAATCATAAAGTACAACGATATAGAGGTTGTTCTTTGGACACAAGGTACACGGGGATCAGATCTTCAACCTGTAAAAATTTTAGATCTGAAAATTTTTCCAAAATGGATTTATAGCGAAAGTGCTATGATGACTGGTTTTTGCTATATCAAGCCCTAGCATCGTAAGTGCAACAAGTGTCATACATGCCATATCATGCCTTCTTTCAGGCTAGCTCTAATACCATGTTAAATTTTCAAAATTTACTTCAATATGATCTAGGATATTAACTGAGAGAACAACATATACAGCATATCTACAGCATATCAATCATGGACACAATAATGCAAGCACACAAGAGACACAGAGTTTACTTGGGGAAAACCATAAAGGTGAAAAACCCCAATAACTTCCTCAGAGATAGATAGAGCAATGATGCAACTAGAGTACAAGATATAGTATTATCCTAGCAGCAGAGCCTCCTCCTCACAAGTGCCCCACTTTCCAAATGAGAGAAGTGTGTGTAATGATTAATCAAATAGAGATCTCCCGATCTCTATTTATACTTGTTCTGTCCTGCCCAATAAACTAATGGGGCCTACATGTCTAGCTTAACCCATGGTTAAATTAATCTGGGCCGACCCCACACTTGGTGGTCCAATAACCCTTTGACCCACATGACTTATATAGGGATGACCCCAACAAGGTGGTCTAATAACCCATCAAGTATAAGTTATGACACTTACAATATAAATGATGACACTTCTGTATAGAGGAATAATAACATCTCTATAGGAATACAAACACTTTCGTATAGAGGAATAATACCATCTCTATAGGAGTACAAAATACATATATGAAATACATGGGTGAAATACATTCCGAAGTTACATATACATCAACATTCAGGATCCTATCCAGAAGATCCAGTTTCAGGGGGAGTTGAGGCTAAGGCCTTACATAAGAAGACTACAAGAAGTCTCAACAGGTATGACTTAAGGAGATACAGGTATGTCTTGAAATGTGATTCTTGATTAAGTTCATAATATGTTTGTCTTCATATTATTTAGGTTAGTAAATCTTGATTAATGTTAGCCTTGTCTTATTACCTTAGTAAAAGGTAGAATGGATTGGAATGATAGAATACATTTACTGATTAAGGTTATGACATTTATGATTGTACTAATGCACCTATGGTGTTGTATGAGGTTGATGTTGTCTGCTAACAAGATACAGGTACATCAAAAAAGACAAATCAAGTTCCATGACCATGATGACATGAAGACAAAGACTCATCCATAATGTTTGACCATATAGAATCTCTACTTACAAGGTATGTATGACTTTGTTCTACTATGCTTAACTTATGAGATATGCAGGTTCTAGCACAAGGTCTCTAAATCATTAGAACAAATAAGATATTGTTTAGACATAACTAAGCATGTATACTAATCTAGGTATGTTCTCCTATGTCAAGTTAGAATCCTACTTTGTGTTAGGATCTTAGCATACCCATGTATTGAATGATCATGACCATACATATTCAAGATTATTTAGAATTATAATGTTTTGATAATATTGAGATTATACTAATGAATGTATGTTTGTGTATGAGATCATGAGGATGAAACTAGTGCAAACTTGAGCATTCACAGTGCTACAAATCGAATAGAAGTTCAAAAGACATATAGAAGATCAAGCGGGAGGCAACCACACGAACATAAAAGATAAGTATTTGAGTTGTTATTTGAAACAAAATGATATTGCTTGTAATAGAATGTATGCATATTTAGAATATATCATGCTAAGTGTAAACATTCATATAGCATTGAACAGTATACTACTAATATGCATATGATTGGTAAGTTGGACAAACATTCCATTGTTGCTTGTCTAGAATGAAACCTCTTTACTGACATGGTGAGATCTATGCACACTCTCGATAGTATGTTCTAGTAGAGATGGAAGGCATGTAGATAGCCACTGTATGCATACAGGATATGGAAAAGTGTTGTGCCAAAGTATTGGTCAAGATAGTTGCATAACTATGTAAATGATATCTGTATGCATAATAGGTTATCATGTCAACATGATTTGATAATTACGAAGCATTACTAATCATGTACTTAATCTTGATTTGTAGGAAAGATCATGAAGAATCATGAACATCGAACAAGTGATGGATGTTCAACAAAAGGATTTACAAATCAAAGATAATATAGAAGACTCTCTTAGAAAGAGGAAGAGAATCATGATAAGATGTTTGCTCCAAGTGGCTAGATAAGACAATTATCTTAATGATATAATTAAAGAAGTGCGAATCAAGGATTCAATTGAAGAAAGCTCTATTCGGGTACCCAGGATTGATAGTCAATTGATGAGCTTAATGATTACCATGGGTGATGTGGATCTCAACCTTTGCTACAAGGTTGAATATGGTTTCTATACACAGATGACATGGATGCAAGAAGGAAATCACCACAGAGTTTGAATGATATTGAGGCTCATATCAGTAGACCCATATGACGAGAGATGGCATGGATAGATATGCAGAAGATCACTCAATGCTGAGTATGAATGATGTTCAGTTACAGATGGAGAATTGACAGTTTTTTGACAAGCTTGGGCTTTACCAGAAGTAGAGTTGTTCCTAACCTTTACCTTAAGGTTATGGATGAACTATTATTGTATGTGGATGATCTCTTTCTGATAGGGAAATAGAAATAGATCATGGAAAGCAAGAAGAAGCTATCTACATAATTTGAGATTGATATATTACTTCCTAGGCTTGGAAGTATGGCAAGGCTCAGAAGGAATCTTTCTCAACCAAGGAAAAGTATGCTGGGGAAATCTTGTGAAGATTTGATATGTTGGAAAGAACAACCATGGCCACTCTCATGGGTTCCGACTTGAAGATGCTAACTGATGACTCATTAAAGTTAGTGGATGTAACTCTGTACAGACAGACTATTGGTTCATTGATGTATCTAACGAATACTAGGTCAGATATATGCTTTGTTGTGAACACCTTTAGGCAGTATCTAGTGGAAACTAGATGTGTTCACCTGATAGTTGCAAAGCATGTGATGAGGTACCTGTTATCACCTAAATTGTAGTTACCCCTATGGATGTATCCACTCATGGATGGCAATAGGGAAGGGCAACTCAAAAGGTGCAACCACGATCACCTCGACCTCCAATATATGGTTGTCACACCAGTCGAGGCAACCTTCACTTTATGTTATCTAGCCCAGACAACAAAGGGGGAGACCCGATCTACTCCCGACAGGAGAGATCAAAACCAAGACACCAAATCAAGTTGGTTCTAAGTGAAGTAAGGTGTATGGTTTATCCCAGACCTTAAGATGAAGTCACAAGACAAGTTAGGGGTTTAATGAGTGTAGCTTTAGTTCATTATTGATGTGAGAGTGACTTATAATAATTGAAGACAAGGTTTCGGATTAGAGTACTAGTCAATGTGAGAAAATCCACTTCCTTGGGAACCGTGTCCAATGCAGGGTAGTTAGGGGTTGAATTGGGGCTAACTAGTACAAGTGACAAGCTTGATCATGATACATGATGGCATCAAGGGTTAGTTCACCACAATAAGGTCAAACCACAAGTTAATCCAACAATCTAGGAAAGTTGAAGTGACTTGGAGAGAAACCAGTGCCTTGGGAATTGGGATAATGGAGTCAAAGTAGAGTTAACTTGTGGTTAAGGACTCCTATTGCATGAGACAAGTGGGAAATTAAAGTCTTGATGGATGAATAGGTCTAGATCTAGGTTTGACCAAAGTGGACCACAATCCCTTAAAATAAGGAATGCTATCCCCAAGGCAAGATTTAACAAGGTGACCTACTAGACCTAGGTTTTGAATTATTCCCATTCCAAATCCATGAAAACCTCAAGTACCCATGTCCTAGAAGTGGACAAACTCCCTTCTCCAAGGTGGTGCGACTTTGCCTAAGGAGGCCTAAAAGTGGGATATGTGGGGTCAAGACAAGTCCGATGACATCCAAACTTTAGATCCAGATAGGTTAGTCAAGTACGAGTATGGATCTACAATTTCAAGGCAATCCGACGGCTAGATCTTACTAGATCTGAGTTTGAAGATACAAAGTGGTCCAAAATGGGGATTAAATCCCTTGAAATGTCGAATAGGGCCCACAAGGTAGAATCATAAAAGTGACAATCTGGGGGTAGGTTATGTGATGTGTAGATTATGAATCAAGCAGGATCTCAACTACCCACCACCTAGATCAAGGTCAACTCACCCTCACCAAGAAGTGCGCCCTTGCTTGGAGGAGCTAGTTTGGCATGGGAAGAGGGTCAAATGGAAGCCAATCCTCACCAAACTATAGATCTGGGATGTCGTGGATGCTATAGAGGTGGGTTTTCAATATTATACACAATAACCCACTAGATCTAAGTAGATCTGAGAAAATGTAACAATGAGGGTTTGAAGAAATAAGGGTTTTATCAATTTATGAGCTACGTCAATGGATTGGATCAAGGTAAGAGAAACAAACCTGTGGATCTTACCTGGGTAACCTTGTAGATGCCTTGATGATGATGATCTATGCAAACCCGATCAATTTGAGAAGCTTTGAGGTAGTTTTCTATGCAATCGATTTAGTCCAAGAAGCCAATGCGCCCTCTCTCCTGCACAACAAACGTCAACAATATCAGATTTGATGTAATCAAGAGATAAGACTAATGCCACAAGAGAAGTAACAGAAAGATAGAATAGATCACAATGATGCTAATGATAACCCCCTGATACAAGCAAATCGCAACAAAGTCGATTTGAAGAAGCCTTGCAAAATCGCCCTTGTTGAATTCGCCCTCCTGTAGACAAGACAATGATTTCCAAAAAAAGATAGATCTTACCACAAATTCCAAATGCTAGGTTGCAATAGACTTTCCAATCACCATCTAAGAACACCAGATGCAAAGGAGACCACACGAAATTCCACAAGAAATTTTTTCTATACCAATAATCCAAGAGCCAAAGACCCCTTACAATGAGAAGCTCTCTCCTTTAAATAGGAAGGAGAGGCATCAAAATCCTAACCACTTTTTGAATGAGTGGCTAAGATTAAAAGATACAAATGTCTAATCAATGGTTGAGATGAGCTCAACAATAAAATACATGGATCACTAATAAAATATTATATGAGTGGACAAACTCGCCCTAGAAGAGGGGAATCCCACCAAATCATGATGACAAAATATAATAGGGGGCTTATGGTGGGTCCAAGGGGTAATTTTATCCCTCCTTGGTCAATCCCCATAGCACAATAATCATAAAATAATCATCAATATACCAAATCGTGCCTCCATGGTCAAATCGTAGGCCTCAAAAAGACCTCAGAAATCATCAGAAAGTGCCATAAGTGATGGATGCGGGCCCCGATGAAGCTGGAACTGCTGGAGGAGGTGTGGAAGACCCCGATATATCATCACTGATCATCCCATGCCATAACATTGCCTCAGTAGCCCAAATCGATTTCCTCAATAGCCATTTCTACCAATCCTGAAATGCCTCGGGAAGCATGCAACTGCCCCAAAATGCATCCTGGAGTGCCTGTGCTGTCAAGGTGAGGGCACCAATGTGTCCAGGAGGGGGGTAATATGGTAAAAACAAGTGGCTGGACCACCCCCTCCAAGCACAGCACCCTAGGTAAACCGGATAAAAATCACATCTGCTCTGACAGGGCCTCCCATAGACCAAAACTGCACTGGGATAGCCTACTGAGGCTCAATCATCACTGTAAGTGCCCGAAACTGAAAACAAACCATCTCATCAGACTCAGAAGGTCCAAATCCATCCAAAAAGTGTACTCATACACCATATGAGTCTCTGCATGATCAAAATATATATCCAATATACCGGAACAGGGCCAATAATAATAATCTGTAAATGATCAAATACTGCTGTAAACCAAGAATCATCATCATAACCCTATAGCTGCTGCATAGAATCATCATGTATGTATACATAGACCATATACCATCTATCCATATCATCAGAAGGTCCAACCATCTCATGTCCTATGTTTGACCTTGGTCAGACTAGGCCTAACCAAGTCAACATGACCAAATATAAGTCAGATCATCATCAGAAGTTGCTGCAAAGTGTCAAATGTTAATGCATGCTCTACAACTTATTCAAATAACAATTATAACAAAAAGTAATCATTACTGGCGATCTAAATCCAATTATATAGTGTCATTAATTATTATTATTACTCAGACCAGACTTTCAAGATCATACTCACTTCATAGCTGTGATCAATTTGCTAGTGAAGGGTGAAGGCTAAAATAACTGGCTAAGCTAAGGGATGACTTGACTGACTTAACTTTGTGACCCTTTGGCAAAGGGAGAGGCAATACACACCATAGTATATACTAAATGAGCAATCAACACAGGGAATGGTGGTGTCTCACAAATGGATGAGTTGTTCAAAGAGGGTTTATTCACCTTTAACAGATGCGCACAATCCATAATACAAATAAGTCCAGAAATTGTTTTGATATAGCATTTAAGTTCCATTGCTTTTTGGGCCTGAAGTTTCCATAGCCTTGGTCTATGTGTGTTTATAAACACATTGCATAGATTTACATTTATTTTAGGCTTTCTGCTGCAGGTGTGTTTTTAAGGCACTTGTTTACCTGAGCACTTCTAGGTGTGTCATGGACAGCTTGTTTACCTAGGTATTTATTTTTCCAAAAGATATAACATTTTATTTTCATGGCCATTTTCAATTGGCATGCCTTTCATTCATGTGTGTTTAGAAACACATTGCATGAATGGGATTTTCATACAAGATATAGCATTTCATTTTCCAGATTTTGTATTCATGACAGCACTAAAAGTTTTAGGTTTAGCCAACACAACTTTAGTGACTAGGGGGAATTTCAAGGAACTCCAACTCACCATAGGTAAGTTTTGTCACCAAATCAGATCCGAGACACAATAAACAGGGAAGCTCGAGACACAATAAACAGGGAAGCTCATCCAATACAGAGGCTACAGTGGGGAAAAGTCCTCCATGCCACTAGTCAAGTAGTAAGTCAGGGTGATAAACTAAAAGGTAGGCAATGGATGGATGAAGACAATGAATAATGGAGCCAACACTAGTAAGCCAGGGTATGGTGGAATGATTACCTCTATTTTCCCTAAGGAGGGTAAAACCAATGAGTATGAATAGTGAACTTCTAAGTCTGAGTAGGGACAAATATAATATATATATAATAAAATCAACCAGGTCCATATATCTATATGATCACCAGATCATGATACTAAGTGCTAAGACATGCTATAAGAATAAGTATAAAAGAAATATAACCATAACACAATGATATACCTGCTGAGTCATATACCTGAATGCTCATCAACCTGTACCATCATATGTCCTCTGAAACTGCTGCCGTAACTCTGGGCACTCCTGACTGCTCTGTACCAATGGTATAATGGCTACATCGGTCATCTCTCTGAGTGTCCTGAGACTCAGTCATGGCATGGGGAATATACACTGTTGTCCACAATCTGATAGTGATCCAATGTAGATGCTCATCTCAGCATCTCAAATGTAAGGGAACTGGCTGAATAGTGTATTGACATCAGAAAAATAATGTATGGTAGCCCGGCTACTATGTATGTGATAACATCTGGCTCCGGCTGGGACAAGTGCTCTGCTGCAATGAGCGCTTGAGAACCTCAGAATCTCTGGTCCTCGAACGCTGCTACTCGAATCCATGATCCAGCACTCTACCATTTTGCTTTCAGCTTTTTTTATTTTTGCAACTTATTTCTGCATTCACAAACATCAAAAATACCTCATCCCGCATGTGTGGGAAAAATATAAAATCAACTGAAATAAAATCTATTCTATGTCAGAAATATAAATGCATGAAATATATAAATGCAAAAAGTAAATTAAACTACTAACATAATTTGCAAAATTTGAAATTTATTTGTGCAGGAAAAAGAAAAGTGACAGGTACTCATTTAAACTAGGAGCTTACAAAGGAGCTTAAAGACAAACAAGGTGCCAGACTCAATGGCTGAAAAAACTAACTACTGCCCAAGCAGGCTTATTTGGTTTCCTACCTACTCTAATCTACTAGGCAATGCAAGCGGAGAGATCCCAACTATGTGGGATCAGGGATGTGATCCCTTAAGTCCCTCTGATTGACAGGATATAAAATACGTCGTCCAATACCAGTGGTCAGAAAGCACATGCCATCAATGCATTGCTCTACTGTGAAAGGTCCAACCCATAAGTCATCATCTTGTCCCGATATTATATGCAATAAATGGTTGGGAATGATGACTTGACTTCCCGTATGAAACCTATTTCTATTGACAGACTCAGTAATTACTCGAATATTACGAATAGGCATGGGATGGATTTCAGCAGGGTTTTGCGGTTGAGGCGTGACAATCCTTGAGCTCCTCCTAGAAGGAACTGCATCAACTCTAGGTGGACCACCATCTAAGGAAATAGCAATTCTGCCAACAAGGACCTCCCTAACTTCTCTTCTTGTTTCTTGAACTACTTCACTTGGCCCTTCCTCGTGGGGAGACACAACTCTTTTAACAACTTCTCCTACAGTCCAGAAATCTCTATGTTCTTCCAAGGGAGGTGGATCATGAGATATGATAGTGTTATGACTAGAACCTTCCCCTGAAGGAACGGGAATGACCATGTTTTCCAATCTAGTAGAAACTGACTCAGGATGAAATGTAGATGAACTAGGAATGTGAGAAGGATCATGAGTATGATGACTAGATGACTCAGATGGTAGGAGAAAATTAGGGATAGGAGGATATGCAGATAAAGCATGGCTTTGAGGTTCTGAAGGAGTTTGAAAAATAGCAAGGTTATTTAGATTAAAATCTCCTTCAGGTGCATCATTGATTAAGGCATCCTCTTCCCAACTTAAAGAGTTATCATGAACTTGAATTAGGCTACCATCTTCTAGAGATAAATGAGATAGAGAATCTTCTATATCAGAATAATGGGAGGCTTCAGACTCTTCATTTGTTTCAACCCTAGTAGATGTTGCAAGATTGTTTTCCCATGGGTAAATAGGTGCAAGCCCTTGGCTTTCTCTTTCTCTATTATGATCAGTTAAGGAAAACCATTCCCTAACAGTAAAAGGAATTCTTTCTCCCCTCCTAATATCATCAACCTCATCTTCATGTATTGGATTCTCAATATTTTCTTCATCATTTGTTTGATCATGAAGGCTTTCTATTGGGGGAGTTGGTTCTAAACTTTGATCATTAGGCAAATATTCATTTCTTCCTATATCTCTTATGCCATCATTAACTTCCTCAAGTGTGTGGTTTTCAATAGAAGGTTCCTGAATGATTTCATTGTTTTGCTCATCTTCCCAAGAGGAATCAGAATCTTTCATGACCATACACATATTTTGATCGACTTCATATAATTCATCCTCATCTTCAACAAAGTTAGTTTTGGCATTATTTAACAATTCATCCCCATATGTGTTTTTTAGCCCTTCATCGAATGATTCGACATGCTCATTATAACAAGGTTCTCTGTTAACCCGAATCAAAGCTCCATCAGGGTTGGGAACACAAATAAATGATAAATCCATCATAAGGTATCCACCTAGACCAGCCGCCCATTTTCTAGATAACAACATTCCATATGCTGGGGGTAAGTCAATGACAACTACATCCATCATGGTAGAGATGTCTGAACATGCAAAAAGATTAGCTCTAAGGTTTTTGATCAAACCATAAGATGGCACTCGTCGGGAATCTATACCACAGACATTTCCATAAGGTCTAGTCACCTCAAGTCCCATTTCCTTCATAACTTGTAAAGGAATAACATTCATTGCTGCTCTAGAATCCAACATACAATTATGAAGGAGCATGTTTTGAATATGCAAGGTAAGGTAAAAGGGAGAGTGACCATCGCTCTTTCTTTCATAAATGGCTGAATGGATGTTTATTGGTGGTTCCTTCTCTATTTCACTAGGTTGTGTTCCACTAAGCTTTTGGATATGACATGATTCTAGGACCGGTTCAGGAGTTTTCTCTTGGCCAATACCATCGAAAAATTCCTCTACTTGGCATGTAATAGAATCCACCTTCATTAACTTAGTGACAGGGATATTACACATTATCTTTCTTCATATCAATCTTAAGATCATAATCATCCATAGCAAGATCTTCCTCTTCCTTTTTATCTTCATCAATCTTTTTATGTTTATCAAGGAAAGAAGGTTGGGAGGTGCTTCCTCGTTTATAGATCTGATACCTTGGTTGCTCTTTAGGTTTTGGGAGCTCTATGGCACAACATGAGGAACTAGGTTCTTCTATCATGTCTTCTTCTTGCTCCCAAGGTTCTTCTTCTAAACGAATTCTTCCAAAGTCTTCATCATAAGATAAGTCATTTATGAAGTTGATGTTTTCTGGTTGGTCATCATGGTCAATGGTGTCAGAGGGTTCTTCTTCTTCTTCATCACACCAATTGAATTCCTTCTTCTCAGAGTTTTCCAGATACTCAGGTCGTCGCCTATCCCTATCCCCATCAGGCCTCCTATTATTATTCCAGTAAGGTTTAGGGCCATAAGGATTTCTATGTCTCTCAAGGTCATTCAAACTTGCCACATTCTTTGTTAGGACAGTTAATTGTTTCATCATTTCTTGCATGACTTCTAAAGTGTCCTTTGATTCCTTTGGCACACTCACAGGTTCCTTTGGTTTTCGAAGTCTAGGGTCAGATATGGAAGTGGATGGGGTAAATTGATCGAAATTTTTTTGTTTCCCCATGGATGCTACATTTTGCTCAGCCATCTTGGCATTTGATTGAGCGGTCTTTAAGTCATTTGGGTTTTTATCCTTTAGCTGATAACCGACCCATCCCTCAAAAGCATTCAAGTAGTGAATCACAACTGCTTGGTCTTTTGGTCTGATTTCTTCAGGGATAACAGTTACAGTCTTGTCGAATGTTATGTTAAACTCATGGATTGTTTCATTTTCTCTTTTCTTAATGTCAAAAAGTTGATGTAAGAGAAATTTCCCATCTAACTTTCGGGACCACTCATTATTTAGCTTGTTGACAAAGTTATCATACCCATCAATGGATGAGGTAGGCAACCTGTCAAACCACTTCCTAACATCTCCTTCTAAAGATTCCAGGAGACCTCTCATGAACACATCTTCCTCAGATGCTCCATATGCTTCCATGTGTTCCCATACTTTATCAATGTGGTCTTCAATTGATATAGCAGATACTCCATCAAATCTGGGAACCTTTTCAAAATACTTTTTAGGCATGTCATGGGGTGCACCTTGGATTTGGGAAAAGTCTAGAGGAGATGGTTTTGCCTTCCTTCCAAAAATCCTAGGAGCTTGTGGAGGGGGAACACTCTGGTTTCCCGAGTTTGTTCCGGCCATTGGATTTAGTAAATTTGTGTTTAATTTTGAACTAGGAGATGAGGGAGGAACCGAATTAATCAAAGGGGATCCTAAAGCTCTGTTTGGAGAATCGTTAACCAATTTCCAAAAGAAGTTAGATGATTGTGCTTTGGGATCTCTTGTACGATATGTAATTGGGGTTCCTTCAACTTGATCCAAGTTTACTTTAATTCTCATGTTATAAGGATGTAAACAAGTTCACTCCTCAGCAGAGTCACGATTGGGAGTTGCCAAGTATATTTAAACTCTTCTACCAAGATATGTGTCGTTGTATATGCAGGAAAGAGTGAGTAAAGACTACTAGCTTGTCCGAGGTAAGCCCTATGCTTTCAATACCAAAATGTTGGGCAAAGAGAATGGGAGGGCTTTAGTAAAGGTATGTCGGACCAAGGTAAGCCTATTCCTTCCCCGGCAACGGCGCCAAAATGTTATCACCTAAACTGTAGCTACCCCTATGGATGTATCCACTCATGGATGGAAATAAGGAAGGGAAACTCAAAAGGTGAAACCACGATCACCTCGACCTCCAATATATGGTTGTCACGCTAGTCAAGGCAACCTTCACTTTATGTTATCTAGCCCAGACAACAAAGGGGGAAACCCGATCTACTCCCGATAGGAGAGATCAAAACCAAGACACCAAATCAAGTTGGTTCTAAGTGAAGTAAGGTGTATGGTTTATCCTAGACCTTAAGATGAAGCCACAAGACAACTTAGGGGTTTAATGAGTGTAGCTTTAGTTCATTATTGATGTGAGAGTGACTTATAATAATTGAAGACAAGGTCTGGGATTAGAGTACTAGTAAATGTGAGAAAATCCACTGCCTTGGGAACCGTGTCCAACGCAGGGTAGTTAGGGGTTGAATTGGGGATAACTAGTACAAGTGACAAGCTTGATCATGATACATGATGGCATCAAGGGTTAGTTCACCACACTAAGGTCAAACCACAAGTTAATCCAACAATCTAGGAAAGTCAAAGTGACTTGGAGAGAAACCAGTGCCTTGGGAATTGGGATAATGGAGTCAAAGTAGAGTTAACTTGTGGTTAAGGACTCCTATTGCATGAGACAAGTGGGCAATTAAAGTCTTGATGGATGAATAGGTCTAGATCTAGGTTTGACCAAAGTGGACCACAATCCCTTAAAATAAGGAATGCTATCCCCAAGGCAAGATTTGACAAGGTGACCTACTAGACCTAGGTTTTGAATTATTCCCTTTCCAAATCCACGAAAACCTCAAGTACCCATGTCCTAGAAGCGGACAAACTCCCTTCTCCAAGGTGGTGCGACTTTACCCAAGGAGGCCTAAAAGTGGGATATGTGGGGTCAAGACAAGTCCGATGACATCCAAACTTTAGATCCAGATAGGTTAGTCAAGTAGGAGTATGGATCTACAATTTCAAGGCAATCTGATGGCTAGATCTTACTAGATCCAAGTTTGAAGATACCAAGTGATCCAAAATGGGGATTAAATCCCTTGAAATGTGGAATAGGGCCCACAACGTAGAAATCAGAAAAGTGACAATCTTGGGGTAGGTTATTTGATGTGTAGATTATGAATCAAGCGGGATCTCAACTACCCACCACCTAGATATAGGTCAACTCACCCTCACCAAGAAGTGCAACCTTGCTTGGAGGAGCTAGTTTGGCATGGGAAGAGGGTCAAATGGAAGCCAATCCTCACCAAACTATAGATACGGGATGCCATGGATGCTATAGAGGTGGGTTTTCAATATTATACCCAATAACCCACTAGATCTAAGTAGATCTGAGAAAATGTAACAATAAGGGTTTGAAGAAATAAGGGTTTTATCAATTTATGAGCTATGTCAATGGATTGGATCAAGGTAAGAGAAACAAACCTGTGGATCTTACCTTGGTAACCTTGTAGATGCCTTGATGATGATGATCTATGCAAACCCGATCAATTTGAGAAGCTTTGAGGTAGTTTTCTATGCAATTGATTTAGTCCAAGAAGCCAATGCGCCCTCTCTCCTGCACAACAAACGTCAACAATATCAGATTTGATGTAATCAAGAGATAAGACTAATTCCACAAGAGAAGTAACAGAAAGATAGCATAGATCACAATGATGCTAATGATAATCCCCTAATACAAGCAAATGCCAAGAAAGTCGATTTGAAGAAGCCTTGCAAAATCACACTTGTTGAATTTGCCCTCCTGTAGACAAGACAATGATTTCCAAAAAAAGATAGATCTTACCACAAATTCCAAATGCTAGGTTGCAATAGACTTTCCAATCACCATCTAAGAACACCAGATGCAAAGGAGACCACAAGAAATTCCACAAGAAAGTTTTTCTATACCAATAATCCAAGAGCCAAAGACCCCTTACAATGAGAAGCTCTCTCCTTTAAATAGGAAGGAGAGGCATCAAAATCCTAACCACTTTTTGAATGAGTGGCTAAGATTAAAAGATACAAATGTCTAATCAATGGTTGAGATGAGCTCAACAATAAAATACATGGATCACTAATAAAATATTATATGAGTGGACAAAATCGTCCTAGAAGAGGGGAATCCCACCAAATCATGATGACAAAATATAATAGGGGGCTTATGGTGGGTCCAAGGGGTAATTTTATCCCTCCTTGGTCAATCCCATAGCACAATAATCATAAAATAATCATCAATATACCAAATCATGCCTCCACGGTCAAATCGTAGGCCTGAAAAAGACCTAAGAAATCATCAGAAAGTGCCATAAGTGATGGATGCAGGCCTCGATGAAGCTGAAACTACTGGAGGAGGTGTGGAAGACCCCGATCTATCATCACTGATCATCCCATGCCATAACATTGCCTCAATAGCCCAAATCAATTTCCTCAATAGCCATTTCTACCAATCCTGAAATGCCTCGGGAAGCGTGAAACTGCCCCAAACTGCCTCCTGGAGTGCTTGCGCTGTCAAGGTGAGGGCACCACTGTGTCCGGGAGGGGGGGTAATATGGTAAAAAAAAGTGGCTGGACCACCCCCTCCAAGCACAATGCCCTAGGTCAACCGGATAAAAATCACATCTGCTCTGACAGGGCTTCCAACAGACCAAAACTGCACTGGGATAGCCTACTGAGGCTCAATCATAACTGTAAGTGCCCGGAACTGAAAAAAAAACCGTCTCCTCAGACTCAGAAGGTCCAAATCCATCCAAAATGTGTACTCATACACCATATGAGTCTCTGCATGATCAAAATATATATCCAATATACCGGAACAGGGCCAATAAAAATAATCTGTAAATGATCAAATACTGCTGTAAACCAAGAATCATCATCATAACCCTGTAGCTGCTGCATAGAATCATCATGTATGTATACATAGACCATATACCATCTGTCCATATCATCAGAAGGTCCAACCATCTCATGTCCTATGTTTGACCTTGGTCAGACTAGGCCTAACCAAGTCAACATGACCAAATATAACTCAGATCATCATCAGAAGCTGCTGCAAAGTGTCAAAGGTTAATGCATGCTCTACAACTTATTCAAATAACAATTATAACACAAAGTAATCATTACTGGTGATCTAAATCCAAATATATAGTGTCATTAATTATTATTATTACTCAGACGAAACTTTCAAGATCATACTCACTTCATAGCTATGATCAATTTGCTAGTGATGGGTGAAGGCTAAAATAACTGGCTAAGCTAAGGGATGACTTGACTGACTTAACTTTGTGACACTTTGGCAAAGGGAAAGGGAATACACACCATAGTATATACTGAATGAGCAATCAACACAGGGAATGGTGGTGTCTCACAAATGGATGAGTTGTTCAAAGAGGGTTTATTCACCTTTAACAGATGCGCACAATCCATAATACAAATAAGGCCAGAAATTGTTTTGATATAGCATTTACGTTCCATTGCTTTTTGGGCGTGAAGTTTCCATAGCCTTGGTCTATGTGTGTTTATAAACACATTGCATAGATTTACATTTATTTTAGGCTTTCTGCTGCAGGTGTGTTTTTAAGGCACTTGTTTACCTGAGCACTTCTAGGTGTGTCATGGACAGCTTGTTTACCTAGGTATTTATTTTTCCAAAAGATATAACATTTTATTTTCATGGCCATTTTCATTTGGCATGCCTTTCATTCATGTGTGTTTAGAAACACATTGCATGAATGGGCTTTTCATACAAGATATAGCATTTCATTTTCTAGATTTTGTATTCATGGCAGCACTAAAAGTTTCAGGTTTAGCCAACACAACTTTAGTGACTAGGGGGAATTCCAAGGAACTCCAACTCACCATAGGTAAGTTTTGTCACCAACTCAGAGCCGAGACACAATAAACAGGGAAGCTCATCCAATACAGAGGCTACAGTGGGGAAAAGTCCTCCATGCCACTAGTCAAGTAGTAAGTCAGGGTGATAAACTAAAAGGTAGGCAATGGATGGATGAAGACAATGAATAATGGAGCCAACACTAGCAAGCCAAGGTATGGTGGAATGATCACCTCTATTCTCCCTAAGGAGGGTAAAACCAATGAGTATGAATAGTGAAATTCTAAGTCTGAGTAGGGACAAATATAATATATATATAATAAAATCAACCAGGTCCACATATCTATATGATCGCCAGATCATGATACTAAGTGCTAAGACATGCTATAAGAATAAGTATAAAAGCAATATAACCATAACACAATGATATACCTGCTGAGTCATATACCTGAATGCTCATCAACTTGTACCATCATATGTCCTCTGAAACTGCTGCCGTAACTTTGGGCACTACTGACTGCTCTGTACCAATGGTATAATGGCTACATTGGTCATCTCTCTGAGTGTCCTGAGACTCAGTCATGGCATGGGGAATATACACTGCTGTCCATAATCTGATAGTGATGCAATGTAGATGCTCATCTCAGCATCTCAAATGTAAGGGAACTGGCTGAATAGTGTACCGACATCAGAAAAATAATGTATGGTAGCCCGGCTACTATGTATGTGATAACAGTACCTAAAGGATACGATAGAATTTGATCTATGTTATCTTGGAGATCATGACTTCAGATGGGTACATAGATGTTGATTGGGCAGAAAGTGTATATGACAGGAAGAGCACATCGAGAGGATGTTATTGTTTGGGATCGGCCATGATCTTGTGGTTTAGCAGGAAGTAGTTTAGTGTGGCTTTCAGCACAAGCGGAATATATGGCTGCTTGCTCTGCTAATTGTGAAGTAGTATGGCTTCAGGATTGTTTGACTTAGAGATAGACCCAAATGTGATCCTATGTGACAAACAGAGTTGTATCAAGATGGCAGAGAATCCAATGTTCCATGATAATTCAAAGCAAATAGAGATCTGACATTTCTATATACAAGATATGGTGCAGAAAGGAACTATAAAGTTTGAATTTGTAACAAGTTTCCGATGTACTAACCAAACCTCTACCTCAAGTGAACAAGTTACTGATGTACTAACCAAAGCTCTACCTCGAGTAAAGTTTGAGTATTTCCAAGACAAGCTTGTTGTAGTTCAGTAGGACCCTCCTCGAAAGGGGCAGTGATGTGGTCACTTATGATGAGATTGTCTGCATTGACAGTGAGGTCGATGATGTGGATACCTATATTTGTGATGACGACAGAGAGGTTGGTGGATGGTCCTTAGACAGGGTTTAAGTTGACAAGGGGATTGCATCATCCTTGAACACATGTTCTAAAATAATCTGCAGACAAATGTCTCCGAGAAAGAAGAGGGATTGCATCATCCTTGAGCACATGTTCTAAAAGGATCCGTAGACAGATGTCTTCGAAAATGAAGTCCGTAGTGGACAAGTGGGGATTGTATCATCCCCGGACTTCGGTCCCTTGAATTTATCCGTAGACAAATGTCTTTGAAAATGAAGTCCATAGTGGACAGGTGGGGATTGTATTGTCCCCGGACTTCAGTCCCTTGAATTCATCCGTAGACAGATGTCTTCTAAAATGAAGTTTGTAGTGGATAGGTGGGGATTGTATCATCCCCGAACTTCGGTCCCTTGAATTGATCCATAGACAAATGTCTTCGAAAATGAAGTCCGTAGTGGACAGGTGGGGATTGTATCATTCCCGGACTTCGGTCCCTTGAATTGATCCATAGACAGATGTCTTCAAAAATGAAGTTCGTAGTGGACAGGTGGGGATTGTATCGTCCCCAGACTTCCGTCCCTTGAATTGATCCGTAGACAGATGTCTTCGAAAATGAAGTCCGTAGTGGACAGGTGGGGATTGTATCGTCCTCGGACTTCGGTCCCTTGAATTGATCCATAGACAGATGTCTTTGAAAATGAATTCCGTAGTCGACAGGTGGGGATTGTATCATCCCCGAACTTCGGTCCCTTGAATTGATCCGTAGATAGATGTCTTCGAAAATGAAGTCCATAGTGGACAGGTGGGGATTGTATCATCCTCGGACTTCGATCCCTTGAATTGATCCGTATACAAATGTCTTCGAAAATGAATTCTGTAGTGGACAGGTGGGGATTGTATTGTCCCTGGACTTTGGTCCCTTGAATTGATCCGTAGAAATATGTCTCCGAGAATGAAGTCCTTGGTGGACAGGTGGGGATTGTATCATTCCCATACTTCGGTCCCTTGAATTGATCCATAGATGTATGTCTCTAAGAAGTGGTCCTTAGACTCTTTCTAAGTTGACGAGAGGATTGTATCATCCCTAGACATGATGAGGTGTCTTAAATGATCCGTAGACGTATGTCTCCGAGAAGTGGTCCTTAGACTCTGTCTAAGTTGACGAGAGGATTGTATCATCCCTAGGCATGATGAGGTGTCTTAAATGATCCGTAGACGTATGTCTCTGAGAAGTGGTCCTTAGACTCTTTCTAAGTTGATGAGAGGACTGTATTATCCCTAGGCATGATGAGGTGTCTTAAATGATCCATAGACGTATGTCTCCGAGAAGTGGTCCTTAGACTCTGTCTAAGTTGACGAGAGGATTGTATCATCCCTAGGCATGATGAGGTGTCTTAAATGATCCGTAGATGTATGTCTCCGAGAAGTGGTCCTTAGACTTTGTCTAAGTTTACGAGTGGACTGCATCATCCCTAGACATGATGAGTTGTCTTAAATAGATCATGTGTGTTGCAGGGTATGCTGCTATTGTGTATACTTGACTGATGAGGATACTTGTATTGATGAGGATACTTGTATGTATACTTGTATTGATGTATTGATACTTGTATTGATGATATGTATTGATGAGGATACTTGTATGTATACTTGTATTGATGAGGATACTTGTATTGATGATATGTATACTTGTATTGATAAGGATACTTGTATTGATGATATGTATACTTGTATTGATAATGATACTTGTACTGATGATGTGTATACTTGTATTGGTGTGGCTACTAATCCTGATGATCGTGTGATGACGATGCTGATGATAGTGTGATGACGATGTTGATGATCGTGTGATGACAATGCTGATGATCGTGTGCTGACGATGCTGATGATCGTGTGATGACGATGCTGATGATCGTGTGATGACGATGCTAATGATCCTGTGATGACGATGCTGATGACTGTGTGATGACGATGTTGATGATCGTGAGGATCCAGATGATGATATTGCTATAGTTGTTCAAGCGCTGCAGAAGATTTGGTACTGAAGATGTTGATGTTCTAGTATTGAAGCTCTTGAAGATATTCCAGTAACTGGTTGAGTTACTGATGATGTTGAGAAAGATACCAATGATTTATAGATGTATCATGTATGATGTTGATGACTCCTTGCTCCTGCAAATGTTGTTATAATATCCTTCTCGTTAAGGGGGAGTGTTGAGATATTGTAACTTCTAAGAATATTATATTTGTACTTTATTATTCCGGAGATGTTTCATTCCTCCGTGAAGATCTTATTGTATATCCGGAGATGTTTATTCCTCCATCGGAATGTGGTAACTTGGGTTATTAGACTTCCGTAGTGGGGGTCGGCCCTGTATGTGTTATGTGGGTCAAAGGGTTATTAGACCACCTTAGAGGGGTTGGCCCAGTTAGTTGTAATGGGGTGTTTATCCTAGTAATTAAGCTGGGGCCAACCTAGCTTGTGTAAAAGTCAGTCGGGGAACACGTATAAGTAGAGGAGGATGTTCCTGACTTATCTCACTCATTCATTCACTTGTGAGTGGCACACTTGTGTGAGAGAGGTCTGCTGTGGAGGAGAAGGAGCGCATGGTTTTGGTTTGCATCTTTGTATTTGCTGGTCATCTATATTGAGGAAGCTTTTCTGGGTTTTCTACCCCATGAGGGTTTCCTAGGATAAATCTTTGACTCTTGTGTTTATGTTGTGCTTGTTGTTTCTTCAGTGATCCTGTATATGCTATTATTGTGAAACCAAATGTAATGCTGATATTTTCTGTCTTAGCATATTGAATCTTAACAGAGTGGACACACTTTCCTTGCTTTACTTGCTTTGCTTTGCTTTCTTTCCACTTTTATGATTTTCCTTCCTTTTCTAAACTTTCCTACTTTCAAAACTTTCCTGCTTTTCCTGGATTTATGCTGCTTTTCATGAAATAAGCCTCTTTTCTCCATTTTGGTAACATTTTTGGACTCTAGTGTTTACTTGACTTCTAATCCAAGTAATTCCTCCAACCTTATCATCACCACTTGCCAATATTTATTACCAATATTTATTAATAAAAATATTACAACTCAGAATTAATTTAGCTCAGCAATTAATTAATTATACAGTAATTAATTAACTGCTATGGTGTAATTGCCTCAAAATCACTTCATTAATTAAATTCTCATTTAATTAATCACTCAGACTTAGTCATGGGGTTAATAACTACATAGGGGCCCACCTTGTCCATTTAACTCCCAAATACAACCTTAGGCATCCTTCAGAAGGTAGTTTCCATACATGCTCATTGATTAAATAATTATTGCCTAGGTGACTTAGGCCAAAATTACCCCATGGACCATAGCAAAATCTGGGGATGTGACAAATTGGACCCAGAGTGATCAAAGTCTTCTCTAGTTGGGCTATGTAGAACAATGTAGGTCTTGTCTTCTAATTCACTATGGAGAATTTCAAAGAGTTTACTCTATTGTCATAATAGAGACAGTTCTGTGATCTTGGGAGGAGAGCCCCACTGCCTCCTAGATCGATGGGGTGATGGGTTAGCCACTTTGAATTTTAGGTTTAAATAAAAAAATTACAAAAGAACAAACAATTAAACCTAAGGCCAAATAGACAAAAATCACCAAAGAGTACTCTCCTAAAAATATAAAAACAACAAGCAACAAACTTGCTCTCCCAAAAATTGGTCGAGGGAAGCTAAGACCCTAAATATGATTAGTGGGGAGCTGGAAAGAGGGCCTTCCAAAGATCAACCTAGGAGAATAAGGGCCTATTAATAACTAATGAAAGTGTAAGGAACAACTATAATAATCTTTTGAGAATCAATCACCTAAGGTGCAATTTTCCTCGTGAAGTAAGGAAATGTCAAAATGAGTTGAGACAAAGATCTACTATCTGCGTGGAGTACTGCAAGCACTTCCCACTTGCAATTAGTTATTGGAAAACCAAGGAAGCGCCACTAAACATACCACTTCATGATTGGTAGCTAGGGGGAACAATTATGAGTTAAGATTTTGCATTGGGTATTAAATATAGGTAAAGTCCTACACCTATAACTCTATAAAGGAGGAATCACTTCAAGTAATATGTCAAATTTTCCTGAAGACCGCAATTACCCCACCCACCAATTAATCTAGGTGCTAGGGGAATCATGATATTAACACTTGAACTAGCTTTACCTACTGCTTGATGCTTATGTGAGATGTGCTTTCCTAGAAATATTGTTTTCGGAAAATATACTATTTCTACCAAGAATGCTTGCAAAAGCATAAGGAAGGCAATATCAAAGGTGACATTAGGGAAGGGAAAAACAATGGCTGTGGGAAAAAAAACAATGCCTAAGTTTCTTAGACGGTAGTTGCATGAGCTATCTCTAAAGCCAATAACCCAACAAACTGATCACTAAGGTGAAGTACCAGAGTCGGGGGATGGAGAGACTATGCCAATCATGGATGTTGATTGTAAGGTAATGCCACAAAAGGGTGTACAAGTTCTTGATGGGAAAATTTCACAAACAATTCAGAACAAACAAAATTATGGTGAATGTTCAACACATAATAAATGCCAAAAAGAGAGAGACTTTGATGGAAAATGCAACCAACATTGAGTTAGATACTCAGCAAAAACCTACAGAGTATGAAAGAATAGGGGACCAATTACTTCCAATTGAAAACGTCACATCACTTGGTTTGAAAAATAGTCATCACAATAGTGAGGAAGCTGAGGATGTTAGAAGCACTAATGCATGTGCTCAAGCATCAACAAAGCCTGTGAATATCACTCCAGTCTAACATGTACCAAGTGATAACTTGTTGGAGCATATAAAATTTCAACAGAGGTCATCAACAGGTCATAAAATCAACAACACTTGGAACTCATCAAGGTAAGTGCATGGATGATCAACAATCTCCTCTACTGGCATGCGTTTGAAGATTAATGAAGGAACTTTTGGATGCAAAACTACAATTGGAGAAACTAGATATTTTGGTCCCCCTCCAACCAATTGCATAATAAGGTTGGACTTGGAGATCAAGCTAAAAGAGCATTGATTCTCAGGAAAAAATGTATAAGGATGAAGGATTGAGTAGATGGCTTGTTGCACAATCTCTGGGACAGTTTGTAGACATTTTTCAGAGGGAAAAGGTTGAAGAGTTCCATTTATTGCAATTAACCATTGGCACGCACAAATAGATGGGAGCACATGTTGTTGGGCCTCAAAGATAGCTGATGCATGATATTGATCGGCTAAGGCAACATTACTACTTCAAAGCCTTTTAAACTCCTCTGACAGAGAAACCTAGAATGTAGAAATCCTTGTTTTTGGAAAGAAGGAAAGGAAATGTTTATTTAATGGTTTATTCCTATTCATAATTCAATCTTCAATACACGGCTAGATGAGAAATGCTTCGATGTTGATATATTTAAAAATGAAGAACAAAACTACAAATAGACTCTGTTCCTACACCCTCCATTTCTGAAATTAATTCTATCCAAGAAGGTTAAAAAGGGGTTCCAGAAAAAAAACCCTAAGGAAACAAAAAAACCCCATGATCGAGAACACCGAATAATTTCCCAACGCTCTTACCGATAGGTTACGGGAATTTTCCATTAAAGATGCCTATGGTTCCACCTCTGCTAAGCTTTTCATGATAGGGCTGCTAAGACCAGAATCAACCCCAACTCACCCTCTCCCTCCCTTCCTATATGAATGAATTAACCGAAAATATCATCGATGTAACACCCTGCTAAACGGCTAAATACTCCGTCAACCTCATCAAACCCAGTTGGTTTTTAACCATGACAACAAATAAAAGAATTCTTAATCACATGAACTAAAAGAAGTATTTTGCAGAAAAATATATGTCAAAATTTGAATCAAACCGAAATCCAGAAACTCACCGCCATAATCTATTTGAGTCTTCTACTCACCTTCTACTTCCGCTGCTCGCCCACGAAGTAGAAGATGTCACAACCAACACTTCTAGAAACCTACATAAAATTTCAATAAGAAAATACACAGAAAAGACCGATGCTCACCTGATGCTGCAACCCTAGCTTCGATCTTTTCAGATGTGGTCAATGAGATGTCATAGGAGGAAGCAGCATGCCTCCACCATGCCTCAAACCCCTCAACCCTGAGTATTGGTAATCCCCTCAACCCTGTGTACTGGTAAGCCATGGGTAATCCCCTCAAACCTATGTATTGGTAATCCATGGGTAAGCCCCTCAACCCTACGTACTAGTAAGCCATGGGTAATCCCCTCAACCCTACGTACTAGTAAGCCATGGGTAAGCCCCTCAACCCTACGTACTCGTAAGCTATGGGAAGCCATGGGTAAGCCCCTCAACCCTGCATACTGGTAAGCTGTGGGTAATCCCCTCAACCCTCCATACTAGTAAGCCATGGGAAGCCATGGGTTAGCCCCTCAACCCTATGTACTGGTAAGTCATGGGAAGTCGTGGGTAAGCCCCTCAACCCTGTGTACTGCTAAGCTGTGGGTATGCCCCTGAACCTTGGGTATTTGTAAGCCGTGGGTAAGCCTGCTCGCCATTTTGGGAATATTTGTGAGCCCAACCCTATAAATAAGACCCCAACGTATTAGTGTATTACTATATTAAATAAAAAAACCATTTACCCCTTAATATATAAGCAACATAATTTTTGGGTTTTCATGTTTATTTAATACCTCTAATATGAGCGAATGTGATATTATATTGGCCCCCTAGTGAAGCCCCCATGAATCAGATATGCAATTTGATCATTAAGGGATGCACTGGATCACATATAGAATACTAGAACATGAACGATTGGGAACATATCCCATAGGTGGCTAATGGCGTATCTGCAAATCCTAGAGAAGCTCTAATCTGACTCATGAAAAAACATAAACTATCAAAAGATGGGCAAGTGGCACGTGTAATCCTTCTTTTGTAAACTTGAGGTGACTTGTTGAGCCAGTCATCTAGGCTAATGCACCCTCATGGAGTGGATAAGGATAAATTTCTTTCAAGCTCTTCTTTTTGCTTTGCTTTCTGCCTTTGCTTTATCTTGATTTTGCATTTTTATCCTGCTTTTTTGCTTTTAAATGTTATTTCCTACTTTTATGCCTTATCCTTCTTTTTCATGTTTTTATGCCTTCTCCTGATTTATACTTTTTTTTTTTTTTGCCTGCTTTATTATGCTTTTCCTGAGCTTTACTTTTTTTCTGCCTTATGCTAGCTTTCGGTTTCTTTTTCCTTCTTTCCCAACTTTAAATGCCTTCAACTTTTCTTCTTTTGCAAGCTATCTCTTAGTCAAATATTATCCTCTATTGTGCCCTTATACAACTAATTATCACATTTAATAATAATTAAATATGCAAATAATAATTGCATTACCTCTAATTTAATTTATTAAACAACTATATGGTAAATTATTCCTAATTAATTTAATTGCCTAGTTCATTGATTTTCACTAGGATCCATGAGGTTTGGATGTGTCATTACCTCTTTCTCACAAAAATAGGAACATGACATGCCATTAACTATTTAACATTATTTTATTTTCTAATTTTATTGATGTATATACTTTTAACAATTTTACATTGTTTTACTTTATATGTTTGGAGATAAAAAAACATATTTTGAACTCATCAAATCCACATTTGATCTATTTATTCATTTCCTTTTCTTCATTATTCATATAGGTGAAAGGAGAGTGAAATCAAGGATGAATGTACCTACATTTATGCTATGGTTAGGTTTTTGTCCTTTTGTATGATGGTTACGAATTTTATTATTTTTCTTAATTAATTATTATAATTTTAAAGAAAGATATATTTTATTTGCTGTTTTATATATTTAAATTATTGAAATTTAATAAAATGTTATTGAAATTTTGAAATATTTTTTCCAAAAATTTAATGACATTTTTTTTTTATTGTGAGAATAAATTGTAATTTTAGATAACTTCAGTTTATATGTATAGCATAAACACTTGAGTGTTTTCTTATGGATATATTTAATTTAAAAGTGTAAAATATGACTTAAATTTTTTTTTAATTGGTTAAAACTTAAAAGCTAGTTATCTATTCAAAACTATAAATTAGTTATTTTAAGAAACTTGTCATTTAGAAACTAAAAATTGATTAATTTAAGAGACAAGCTACATCCTTTAAACTTATATATATATATATATATATATATATAGATATATAGATATAGATATATAAAGATTTAATTAGATCAATATAGTTTATGATACATCACATTTAATTATATAGGAAATTTAATACTGAAGAGAGATTAACTTTAGGAGGTAAAACACTTTATCTTTTGTATAAAAGTTGTACACCTAGTATAAAAAGAAATCACCCAAATCACAAAATTTAATTTAACAAAAGTGAAATTTCTAAAATCTAGAAAATAAAATAAAGTTGGGAAAATTTGAATTAAAAGATTTTTCAAGTCAATCATATTTTACAATAATTTAGACAAACAAGTGAGATCACCACCAAAGCTACTTAGGATTTCTATTTGATAAAAAATTCTATAAAAAACAATTGAAAAATCATCTAAATGCCACCATAGAAACTATATATTTACTTCATCATGTACATGGCCTTAACAACAATAAAAATAAATTAAGGGTTGTTCATATTTAAACATTGCCTTGCATTTTGACATTAATCTTAATGTTACTTGCCATAATGACAAAAAGGATAAAAAATTTACCAAAATACACTTCAAGTATGAATAATGTCCTTCTTCCTAACTATGTTAACATGGTTTGCAATTAAGAAAAAAAATGATTTACATTAAATGAAATTTTGATGCTATAAATCTTCATTTGTGGCACACTAGGGTTGATATATGGATGCCATTAACCAAGAATTTTTTTTTAAATGGATAATTGTTTTACAAAATTTGTTTAGTTACTTTGGTGTTTCTTATAAGGTTACACAATTGTACAAGTGCAACAATAGAGTTGAAGCACATGGAACAAAATACATTTGCTAAAGCATTCCATTGTGTGCCTTGATTAGAACATCCTCTAAAATTAAGAAGGGAGAGGTGGTTCCACATAAAACTCAAGTAATTGGTGTTTTACTGTATTGGACATTATATAGCCATATCATGTGTGATTCATTTATGTGATTATATATATTTAGATGCATTTATGTTTTTGTTGTTTCTATAGTCTAGTTATATACTAAGATCTATCCTTAGGACAATGTAAATTAATAATCATGGCAATGATTCTCTAAACTTTGGACCTCACTCTACCCATATATCTTAATTTAATTACAAAATAGGTCTTAGTTTAATTACAAAGTTTGTGATTGTTATAAAGTGCATTACATTGGACAACATATATATGCTAGGACATAAAACCATGAGTTGGTCATCTTAATGTCACATAATATTATGGAACACACGTTGTCAACATTCCAATATTCATGTATTTATAAATAAAGTATCCATATACAACATTTCACTACCATATCATAAAACACTACAAACATAACTTTCACTCTATGAAAGATACTTAAAGAATCCTCCATGTAAGCAAACCTTCACGGTAAACTCAATGTGACTCCTTTTGACCATATATATCTTACAAGACCATTTTCCTAGTTAAAGGCTCAATGTATCACCTATCTCTACCATCATAAATAATGCCAAAACATCTTGATCCATTGCACTTGTATTATCATTTTGATTCATAAAGAACATAAAAAAAAACTATGGGGTGAGGGGTGGGCCCCATATATATATAGTATGCACGTAGACATATATAAATAACACAAGGTATATACGTTGTCTTATATATATTAGTATAGATAGTTAGACATAAATGTCAGACAATGTAAAAATATTTAATTAAATATTTTCCATAATAGAAGTGTAGGATATCACGTGGTTATTAATTTTGAGTGTCACCAAGAATAAGTTATTTTAAGTTACCCGCTCATGTAAACATGTGGAAAATATAAAAACAAGTTGTTTTTAGTAACCCATTCTACTATTAATTGATTAGTATGACATAAAATGAATTTAATTGTCTAAATGTGATCAACCTAGGTTGTTTTAAGGAACTCATATTATTGATAATTGAATTGTATGGCATAAAATAAATTTAATTGTCTAAATGTTAAACTTATGATGTATTAATTTTAAAATTAATTTTATTTTTTTAATCACATAAATTATGTGTTTTTTCCTTGTGGAAATGACATATGTTTTTTCATATTTATGTTGATTAAGTATTTTTTTCATCTATCACGAAAATATGTTTTTCCATAATTCTATTCGTGAAAATGTTTTACCATATTTATAAATAATATTTTAAATAAATTTACTTAAATAAATTAATGTACTTTATAATTGCGAGTTATCAAATGATATTGGAGATAACTAATTTAGATAATTCCTTGCAATAAAGTATAATAATATTTTGTTTTTCTAAATTTTTATTGAATCTAACTTTTATTAAGAAAATAGATATTTTATATATTATGAATGCAATATTTAATTACGTTTTTTAATTTTATTTAATTTTTAAAACTTTTAGAATTTTAATTTGATCACATTCTATATGAGATTTCTGAATTGTGGGATAAAGAATCCTTTCCACCATCATCAATTTGATTACTAAAATCAAGATTGAAAATTTTGTAAATATAAAAATGTTTTATAATAAAATTAATCATTTTTCTTTGTTTAAATAAATTTAAAATTTTATTATTTATTTTTATATACACCTATCTCAATTTTTTTTTGAGCTTTTTATATTTATATTTTAAAAAAAGAATTCAATTTTTTTTTAGATTTTTTTATAACATTAGAATAATAATTTTTTACACAAAAAAAACCATATTATTTATTAAAAATCATATC
Organism: Larix kaempferi; assembly: GCA_027924585.1. Taxonomy (NCBI): domain Eukaryota; kingdom Viridiplantae; phylum Streptophyta; class Pinopsida; order Pinales; family Pinaceae; genus Larix; species Larix kaempferi. The sequence goes on from BSBM01000824.1 coordinate 823,443, forward strand.
TTTTACATGCCGCGTAGCCATACATAAGCAATAAAAAGAACCCTATCTATCCATATACAATCACATATACATAAGTTTACAAAACATAAATTCATTAGACAAGCTTTGTATGAATTTAGAGTCATAGTTGTACTTTGACCTTTACATCATCATGTTAGAGAGTTAACTAACTTTTGTTGGAGATAATTCCTCCCGCCAGGTGTTTATATCCACCAACCACCGTACAAGAAGTTATTACAATTAGCTGAAGAAGTTAATGTGCCTCGGGTAAAGAGGCATCGACATGTTCAATGTATTTCTTTTTGTGTGTTCATTCGGAGGTTCTGGAATGTAGTAGAAGGGCCGCAGAGCTCCTCAGTGTAGCATACCCTGTTTTTTTTTTTTTTTTGTCTTGCTCATACTCTGTTTTTTCCTATGTTATGCTCTACCTCCTCTGAATCTGTCATGCTCTGTTTTCTGGTTACTCTGCCTCCATAAAATCTGTCATGGTATCAGAGCGGGGAGATCCTGCCACTGCCCAATCCATTTGAAGTTGCCTTGAACCAACCGAGTTCACTGGCACATAGGAGAAACCGTCTCAATTAAAGAAAATCCCAGCCACAGCCGCTAGAAGAGAGACCCCAGCCACAGTCGTGATGTGTTGAAGAGACCCGTCGTTTAATTTGAGAGAACTCTCTAATTTGAGAGAGCCATCTGTTGGGGCCACCTATCGAAACCTATTGTCGATCGAGTGAGGAGACCAAATGTGCAGAGGGGAGGCCGAACCCTTGAGGATGGGCCGCGACTTGTGGACGCGCCCACACAGTAGATGATAGCCGGGCTAAGAATTTAAGAGGGGGTCAAAGAGAGGAACCATCGTGAAGGCCAGTGGTGAAGGCCGTGAATATTTGTGGAAGGCTGAGACTATTGTGTAAAAGAGCCCGTGATCAGAAGGAGCTGCTTAGTGTGAGAGCCGCTCATCTTTGTGAAGAAAAGAGCCACCGGCTGTGAGTTTAAAGAACCGTCTGCAGCAGCTGGAAAATGCAAAAAAAAATGTATTTGTTACTTTTGAAAGCAAACCGCCCACTACAGGGTTGTCGTTGATTTGGTTGAAGACTTCAACTACTGCTTCGTACAGCTGGTCATCCAATCGGAGTCGAACCCACCACCTCTGGATGAAAGATGGCGAGGAAATATTGAGGGGCAGAAGGCCCTCGGCATAGGAAAGAAGAAACTGTTTCATATTAGAACGGAAGGGCCTGGCAAGGGTTCGATCCCCAGTGGGACAAGCACTGGTGCCGCAGATGTGATCATCCTGGTGATATTGAACTGTGTTCTGTAGAATCTCTGATACTCCATGGAGGGAATTCGTAGATGAGTTGCAAGAAGATTTCCTATCACTGTGATAAAATAGCTGATCATTCCTATCATGGTCGCTGGATGGCATTAGAATGCGCATTGAATTCCAATCAGTAATTTCTGTGTCAAAGGTTGAGGGGGAGTCCTCTATCAAGGACGATATGTTCCTATGCTGGTTCCCGTAATCAGTACTAATAGCCATGAAGCCATCTTAATGCATCGGATTGAAGGAGTTGATCTGTTGAAATGGAAGAAAATGGCCTCGATGGATGTGACCTCAGCGGGTTGTTATGTGTGTCCAAGAGCTTTAGAATTTGGGATAGCTACCACGAGTACTGATCAGCACTGCCAGCAGAGACATGATGAGTAATATTCACATAGTCTCTGGCCAGTCTGCGTAATTGAGCTTCAACCAATGCACTATTCAAACGCACAGCTACAGCAGTCGCCTATTCGAATCCCACAGGCTTGACTTTTGCAAGGGTTTTTGAGTAACTCAGGGTTTCTCCTTTGAAAAAGAGAACCTGTTGAATTCTGGTGACCACTGATTGTGTGCAACCCCCAACCTGAATAGAAGAAGAGAAGAAATGGGTTACAAAATGAGACTCAGGGAGATTAAAAGAAGAAATACAAGGGCAGAAGTGAAAGCCGAGGCATGGTTAGAGGCACAGAGGGTTCTTTGTGAAGAAAAGATGGATGACGAACGCGCAAGAAAAAGTGTCGATAAGGAGGTCGCTGCTGAGGATAATTGGAGCAGCAGAGTTCTCCTCGTACGCCCAAATTTTTCAGGTAAAAATTATGAATTTTGGGCTATTAAGATGAGAAGTTTTCTTAGAGTAGAGGATTTGTGGTGTTTAGTTCAAAATGAATGTGTGTATCCACTAGATGTAGAGGCTTTTGAAGCCCTGACCGAAGACCAAAAATTGCAGAAGCATGAATTGGCTTTGTATTTCATTCAACAAGCCTTGGATGAAAATATGTCTTTGAAGGTAGCAACAGCTAAAACAGCTAAGGAACCCCAAGAAACTTTAAAACATGAATTTGAAGTAAAGGGAAGTGACATGTGCAAGCAGCCAACAATGTCACAGCATGTTGAAGAAGTAGCAATTGAGAATCCTGCAGTTGAAGCAGAAGACAGCCAAGCTGTTAGTGAATCCCACGGTGTAGAGGCACTTGTGGATGAATATGAAGATGGAACTGCTATTGCAGCAATAGAAACTCTAGCCATAGAAGCTGTTGAGAAATTCGGTGAACCCCACACAGTTGTGGATAATGAAGTTGAAGAACCTGCTATACCAGCAGAAGCACTTTCGCATGAAATGGTTGAGGACTCTGTCAGCCAAGTAGAGCTTGATAAATTTGAGAATAGTAAAGCCCACTGTGCAAAGCCACAAGTGGATGAAGATAACAAAGATGATGTTGAAGAGGAAGCTGCCATAGCAGCAACAAAAAATGATGAATTAGCAACTCAAGCAGTTGCAGGACAGCCAGTAGAGGCTGAATGTGAGGAAGAAAATGAGCTCATGAAGAGCATGCCCATGAGGGCAGAAGTTTTTCTTAACAGGTTAGAAGTTTGTGCATGTGCAGGTGCATATAGAAATCAGCCTGCAATTGAGCAAAATGTAAATGAAAATGATGATGAGATCATTCAAGAGTTTCTAAATAATGTGGACAATGTGACGTTCTTATTTGAAGCAGAAAATGGAAAAGAAGGCAGCATTGGAGCTGATAAGTATAATGAAGACCATGAAGATTTGAAATTTATTGAAGAGTGGCTAGCAAAGCCCAAGTACGATGAAGACTGCACTTTCATTGCAAAATCTGACAAAACATTTCCAGTTTGCATAGAAATTGCCGACATGATTGTTCAACATGAATGCAAGGACTTCATTACTGATTTTGATGCTGATTTGAAGCTCATTGAAGAATGGCTCGAAAAGCCAAACTATGTTGAACTGAACTGCACTGATGTTGTAGCCGTTAGAAGTTTAGCTGAAGGCAGCATTGAGGTAGCAAAGAAAAGGAGGAAGTCCGAAGCTTCTTCGGCAGAAAAAGAAGCTAGTAAGGAAGAGGAAATGCAAGATGTAGACTGTGATGAGGATTTAAAAAAGGAAGAGTTGACTACCCCACATGCCGATGAAGACGATAGTGTCAAAAAGGGTGAACAGGAAGAAGTGAAACAAGAGGAAAAGGAAATAAAGCTCGATGACACGCTCGAGGGATCTAAAGCTGAAGATGTACAAATGCAGGAGGCATGTGAGAGTATTGAACTCTTGCCTGTGCAGAAACATGCCAGAATCAAAGGCCATATGCTTATTTTGATAGACTTGGATGGCTCCAAGGAAGTAATTGAACTTGCAGGGTGTCATGTCACAGCAGTGTCTGGTGGAGAACAATCTTCAGGAAAGTGGGCAAGAAAGTATCCAATTAAGCTGGAAAACCAGAATCGTGTCCTTGGTTATGAAAGCAGAGTTTATTTTATATATCTTGAAACTGCTTGGGAAAAGGAAGCGTGGTGCAAAGCACTTCGCCTTGCTTCAAGGACTGAAAAAGGAGGATCTGGTCCAGGAGGAGCAGATTGGTATTGGAGGTTGAAGAAAGAATTTGAACAGTATTTTTTATGGCTGAATGAAGGTTATCCTTTGTTGCTAAAGTCAAATTCTGTCATTAGCAATCAAAGAGACAAAAAGGACAAAGATGATACAGCTTCCTCAAAGGTAGCATCGGTCGAAGTGCCATTGTTTGTGACATTCCACTTTATAAATGCCTATGAAGTCAATGGAAAGGATGGGAAGCCCATCTCAGTCATAGCCGATTGTTGTGAGCATTATGCCGATACCACCATCCTAAATAAACTCAGGCTTCACGACTTAAGATCCTTCTCTGGTCAAGATGTTCTTCCGGACGCAAGAGTTGGACGATTCATCCTACCCCTCGACGACAGTCCAAGAGGAGAACTAGTTGCTGCCTTGCCTCCAGAAGAACATGGCAAAGGGATGGACATGTGCAGCATCAATCCACAGTACTCAGGGAAGAAATATCGTTATGCATATGCCTGGGGAGCCCAACGACCCTGCAACTTTCCAAACACCTTAACCAAGACTGATTTGAAAGAGAAAAAAGCAAAAAACTGGTACGAGGAAGGAGGCATTCCGTCGGAGCCCTTCTTTGTTGCTAGACCGGGGGCCGAGGCTGATATTGAGTATTTTGGTGGTGCAATTATTGATATTGAAACAAGATTGAATGTCTCTAAAGCAGGTTTCCAGGAAAGACTAACCACTACTGGCATTGAATCTCAAATAACTGGGGAGGTGACAACATGACTTTTGAACAAGGACTTTGAAGAACAATTGAGGATGGTTAGAGATTCTGTAGAGAAAAGTGATCGAGGAGACACTTCAGGGCGTGATATGGGTGGCTGTAATGTGCTTGTCAGAGCCATACAAAGATACAAAGGGAGGCCATACTCAGCAAACAAAAGGCTTGAAGAAAGAATGAAGAAGAAAGTGAAGAAGAACGCCGAGTTCAAAGTCTGGAGCAAGCGAAAGAAAAAGAAGCTGCTGCATCAGCATGCAGCAGACAAGAATGGTAAGATAATTTTGAGTTTTGACATGAACTAATGTAAGCCTAGCTGAGACTTAGACCAGCAGGCGTTAATGTTTCAATGTTTTTTTTGTTTTGTTGAAAGCCCATGAAGGCACTGTATGTATGTGTTAGATGTTAGTAGTTTGTTTATGGTCGGAATTAAGGGGGAGTGTTGGAGATAATTCCTCCCGCCAGGTGCTTATATCCACCAACCACCGTACAAGAAGTTATTACAATTAGCTGAAGAAGTTAATGTGCCTCGGGTAAAGAGGCATCGACATGTTCAATGTATTGCTTTTTGTGTGTTCATTCGGAGGTTCTGGAATGTAGTAGAAGGGCCGCAGAGCTCCTCAGTGTAGCATACCCTGTTTTGTTTTTTTTTTTGTCTTGCTCATACTCTGTTTTTTCCTATGTTATGCTCTGCCTCCTCTGAATCTGTCATGGTCTGTTTTGTGGTTACTCTGCCTCCATAAAACCTGTCAACTTTTAGCTATTTAGAAATAACTTTAAACCATGATTCAAAATAAAAAATTACTTTATTAACAATAAATTATTTTATGTTAATCTTAATTTCATCTATGTAACTGTATTTTTTTTTTTTAAAGGTGGTTCGCCGTTTGTTAGAGGGCTAGTCCACGTGGAGAAATGGTCACCACCTGCTATTCTAGAGAATCAAGGTGGCACGAATTACAATCATTACAATATGGGCTCAACAAGAGCAATATGTCACTTACAAGAATTGAACCTCAGTGGGGAAAGTAACAAACATTCCTCCCAACAACCCAGGCTACAACCAATGAACAACTACATTTTATTTATTATTTATTATTACTATTTAATTTGATATTGAAAAATTATATATAATTAAAATTTTAAAAAACTTATTTCCAAATGTAAATAATTTTTATTCAATTTAAATTTTTAAATATTCAAAATATTAAAATTAAAGAAAATTTATCTTCCTCCACACCACCATTGCCATTGACATAAAAAAATCTAAAACAAAATATCAATAAAAATAAAAAAAAATAAAAAATCCAATCATCACTTGAAAAACAATCCAATCAAATTTAATCTAAACAAATAAAACCTAAAAGCTAATCATAAATAAGAAACTATCAATCATGAATAACAAACCATCCCTGAAGCATCTTGAGTAGCCATGTCACAATATCGAAAAAGCATCGTGAGGAGCCATTGTATGACAACGGCTACTCTTGATAAAAAGCCAATGTTGATTTATCATATTTTTTGAAATGCTTGTTATTGGATACTATTGGCCAGGGGAGTGCACCCGCATTGATCTTCTGAGTTAATCATACAATGCAACAAACCATTCCTAAAGCATCTTGAGTAGCCATTGTATGATATATGATAACGGAACTCTTGATAAAGAGCCAATGTTGATTTATCATATTTTTTGAAATGCTTGTTATTGGATTTCAGATCGTGGAGTTTTGGAAGTCGAGGAGATACTATTGGGCAGGGGAGTGCACTCTGTTAGTCACCCGCATTGATCTTCTGAGTTAGTCATACAATGCAACATTGACGCCGCGAGCTTTTGCCCTCATAGCGGTTACCAGAGTGAGCAGAGCTGAGCAGTAGTCATACGCCCCGTGCTGCGTCCTTCGGTCGGTCGGTCGGCCGGTCGCAAGGCAAGAGGAACCTTCCAACTCGGAGTTAGCCCGTTGTATATTTTGGGATATGGAGTGGAGGCCATAGGCACCCACAAGAAGCAGGACGGCGAGGCTGGGGCAAAAACCTGCCACAGTGACAGGTATGTATTTGCTTTGCTTGAATTGGTTTCTGGTGAGGGTTGTGGGTATGTATTCCGGCCGACATTTCTTCTCGACTTTGAGTCTATGGGTTTATCTCGATTTCTTTTCAGGAATAACATGGCGGACTCTTTCGGGGACGCGTACTCGAAACGGTAGTGGACTGAAGGTTTGGGGGAAAGGTACGAAGAGCACGTTCCCAGGGAGTATTGTGCAGCTCTGCTACAGTTAATTGTTTACTAGTTAGTTCTATGATACCTTCCCCAGGATGTACCAGTAGGGTTAAAGAAACTGAGGGAGTGAGATATGGTGGAACTACGAATATACGATTATGGCGTCTACAAAGGTATTGGGGTCCTGACAGTAGACCAGAGCTGTTGAGACCAGTGTTGGGTGGATCCAAGGACTTTCCATATCGCAGAAGATGGACACCCACAAGAAGCCGGACTCCCAGGCTGGGGCAAAAACGTGCCACAGTTACAGGTATGTATTTGCTTTGCTTGAATTGGTTTCTGGTGAGGGTTGTGGGCATTCCGGCCGACATTTCTTCTCAAGTTTGAGTCTATCATGGGTTTATCTCGATTTGTTTCAGGAACGACATGGCGGATTCTTTCGGGGACGTGTACTCCAAACGGTCGTGGAATGAAGGTATTCAGCCGACATTTCTTCTCGATTTCGTTTCCGGGGAAAGGTACGAAGAGTCACGCCGGTAAGGAAGATCGAAAGCCCATTTTCTTTTCTCGTCTTTCTTACTGTTCTTGAATTGAATTTTCTGAGTAGGAGTCGATGTGATGTAGCCTTTATGCCCACCTATCACTGAAACTGAGGCTATACTAGGAGATCAGAAATTTAAATATAAATATTAATTATGGTTTTTAATGTATTTCTAGTGTTAGTTTAATAAATTTAACTGAATGAGTGTTAAAAAGTTCAAATTAAAAAAGCAAAAAACTGAGATATCAAAGAGCTATTCTAACTTCAAAAACAATTTCAAAGAGCTATTCTAATTTGAAAAACAATTTCAAATTACCTCAAATCCAGATATCAAAGAGCTATTCTAACTTCTATTGAACCAGGCTATATTCTAATGTTCAACCCAAAAAACTCGATATCGTTTTGGCAAAAGAAATGTACTCCTATAGAGTTTGGTCGGTAAAAATAAAATGTGTGAATTTATTATAATAATAACATGTTTTTTAAATTAAAAAATTGTTTAAGAGAAGTGGCCTGTAAGTTCATTCATCTGCTTGTTGGCAGTATATGATTCTGTGTAACTTAATTTCCGGTTAGTTTTTTCTGAATTTATTATAATCATTCTTGATCTCTGTTGCCCTCTGTTATCGATAGAGCTCATTCTCAGGTCTATGAAATTAGCTTGTAACTAACTTTAATGAAATTAGCTCGTAGCTTGTTAGTATTAGTTCTGGTTCTGTTAATATAAATTCTGTTAATGTTTATATAAATTATGTTAATGCTTTTGAGAAGATGGTAGTTTGGCTGGCAGTTTATCTGGATCCGGATGAAATGAGCTTTCGCCTCTACGCACACAGGCAGGTAAGTACTACGCAATTTGTGTCATTTCTCGATTGAAATTCTCTTTACACAATTTGCCGTTCAATTTCGTAATGAATAAAGTTGAAACAAGATCATAAAAGTAGCCAAATAGCAAAGTTAACCTAAGAAAGTTTTTCCTGTTCTTGAATTGAATAGAGTAAAGGTTGTAGATACTCTTAGATTAAGAAATCCTTTTACAACTTTATCAAATACATTGTAACTAACAAATCAGAAAACAATGTAGAAGATTTCATTTCCAGGTGAACATTAAAACTGTGCAAGTATATGTATTGAACATAAAATAAAATAAGTGTGCGTGTGTATTGAGTCGTTCATGTACTTATATATTTTAGTATTACTTGTGATATGTTTGTTTTTGTCTACTTATTAATTTTCTTTTATATATAATTATGTAATAATTATAAAATTAAAATAAACTTATTATTAACAATTATTAATAATAAAATATTATAATTTCAATATAAATATAAATAATTTAATAATCATTAAATTATATTGATTGGAAATACCTGTTATCGTCACTGGCTTTCATATCTGTTATTTGGTTTGTTGTGTGAGCGCCTCTCTGTGGTAAGCTCATATTGTGTATAGCAAATCTTTGACTGTGTAGTAATGGTTTTTTTTTTCTTTTTGCATATGGTAGTTTCACTTACATTATTTTTTCTTTTATTCATGTTTTTAGGTTATTCATGTATATAATTTATCTCTGTTTTGGATGGTTTTATTCATCACTAGTGTTAATCATTGTTTTATTTGTGTTTTCTTGTTTAAATGGTGGGATGATTGCAGAGAAGACCGCACTTGATTTACTCGATTTCATGTTCGATGATGGAATCTTAAAGGTAGGCATATTCATCCTTGTTTCTTTTTCATTTAGTTTATATGATTAATGAAAAAAAAGAAAGAAATTAATAAAAGAAATAAAAGAAGTTAATAGATTAAATTAATAAATTATTTACCTTGATATCTTGATCTCAGAAATATATTTTACATAACTATGTAAAAAAAACACATAAGTAATGCATTGGGAGATCAAATTATATTGATTATTTTTGTTGTAAGTGCATGTGTCTTTCAATGGAAATCTGATGTCTTATTAAGCCTCTTAGGATGGAAGTTAAGGAATATGAAACCTAATTCTCTTTCTTAATGGATTGCATTCATTTTTCATTTTTACTCTCTTTTTTTAATGAATTGCGTTTTTTTAGTTGGAAGAAAGTTAGTCACAAGGAAGCGAAAACTGAGAAACTAGCTAATGCTCTTCTACTTAAGACCAATACTGAGCGACCCGTCTTCTACTTAAGCCCAATACTGAGCGACCCGAACACTTGGCTTAGTTTGTGGAAGGCGAATTCGTTCATAAACTTCAAAGAGTGGTGAACGGTAACACAAACTACAACCCCGGGAAACCCAACTAAGTGATAATTTTAGTATTGTATAATTTTAGTTCGAGGAATATAACTGTTTTTTTTGGAGGAATTACAGTTATACAATACTAAAATTATAACTGCCACATCATAGGTTTATAACTGCCGATCTCACACACCTAGATTGAACATTATAAATTACACTGAAGGTACTTGAGATTTCCTTCATTTAGTGTGACATTTCCTTCATTTAGTGTGAGATTTCCTTCATTTACTTGTGATCCTTCATTTCCCGATTGCAATCCTGTTTACTTCCATCCGGATAGTGTTCAGTACTTTTATTCTTTGTTTCGAAGAAAAGATGAAATTTTGTGGGAAGAGGGGCGCCGGTGCTACAACCAATAAATATAATCCATTTTCAAGCTCGGTATTTACCATAAATTCAATTTGTTGGGGATTTCTAATCCATTCATTGGCACCTTTTCACAGATTTCAATAAATTATTTCACTTCGGATTTATGATTCCGTAGAATTTGGCATCGTTTTCCGTAGTGTTTTAGAGGGTACGTATTGGCTAGATTGAAAGTGGCTAAATTTAGAGAACGAAAAGTGACTCAGATGTTGGCAGGTCACAACTGCTTGCAAGGTCTCGTAATTATCACTTCTGACCCCGTGATCCGTTGTACAGTCTCTGGGATCTGAGTCACAAAATCAGGTTTGTAGAAATTATGCCATTGGGGATGAGAAGTTCTGCGATGTAGAGATCTCCTCTTTCTTCCATTTTCCCAGCACCAAGGAATCGAAAATGTTTGATCTCCTCCCGACCACCATGTTTGATCCATCTAACTGTAAAATGGAACACGCCTGGGAAATTTTAATCATTTCTCTTTCGCATCCTGTACTGGGTTTTTTTATTCTTTTGCCTCAGAAATTTTAATAATTTCTTTTTCGTATCCTTAACTGTGTTTTTTGAAAATTTTCGCATCCTGTACTGTGTTTTTTTAATTCTTTCGCCTAGAAAATGTTTATAATTTCTTTTTCGCATCCTGTACTGTGTTTTAATTCTTTCGCAACCTAGGGATGGGTTGCAAATGTGAGGACGAAGATGAAATGAATGAAGACAGAGGTGCGTCTCTTCCGGGAGTCGAACGTGGGTCTAAATCTAGAAATCGTCCAAATAAACTATGAGCAGAAGGTTACACATTATGAGCAGAGGTCGTTAAATGTTAGAGACTCTCACGGGATAGTAAAATTTTTGGTCTCTCCCCGACCCCAATGTTTGATTTTGATCCTTCGTACTGAGTATGAGTGATTTCTGGGCGGATCCACAGGGTTTTCTTCAACATTTAGATCGTAGTGGATCCTCCTCTTTCTTTGGTAGAGAATATTTCAATACCCTAAGTGGATCTTCCTCTTTCTTTGGCAGGACAGAGCTTCACACTTCAATCATTTTGATTGTATCCTACAACCCTCTTTCACCTACAATTGCATAGAGGACATCTTTAGAGCGCTAAGATCATACTCATCATCACTCTGACACTATCTATTCATCATCACTCATTTTATTTGATACGGTGAATGCCTTCACCACAGGATTTGCCTAATCACAATTCCACTTAATCTTCATTATGCCATTTTATTTGATACGGTGATGCCTTCACCACAGGATTTGCTTTGTTTGTCATTGTGGTTATCCACCTTCCATGTTGGTCACACGATTGGCGGATTCTTTCAAGAGCATGTTATTAATTATGGCCAAGCACTTTCCCGTGTATGATTCTCTGTAACTTAATTTCCCGTTATTTTTTTTCTGAATTTATTTACTTTGCAAAATATTAGTAACTTACTCTTATTAGAATTTGTTTGACTTATATTTTTAGATATTATATTATATTGATTATTGTTTTATTGTTCACTTTAATAATAGTAAAAAAAAAATTAAATGTTTTTTAATAGTTAACGATATCTATTTTTATTTACATAAATTTAATTAGAATATTTAAATGAGTAAGATTGTAGAATTTTTTTTTCTAACCAATATTAAATTGTATACATTTTTCTTATAGTGCTTGCATTAGTATGATGGCGATAGGGTTTCTATTAAAGTCTTGTGTAGAGTGTTTTCAAAGGACCATTTTGGAAAATTGCGTGGAAACAATTTCCTAACTCCGAATCTTGACACATGTGCCTTTTGTTTTAGCTGGGAACTGGGACGCCGTTGCGCTAGTAATAGGTGGAGGGAGGTAACTCCTAGAGAAGCCCTCCCAGTACGCCCCAAGTTGGGTGGTCGACCATGCATAAACAAGGTTTTTAAAGTGGTCTAACGAGGGACCCCCCTTTGTTGATGCTCTATTCATGCAACCTAGGAGTTAGGATATCTTTCGTTGATAACCATAACTTATACATATACCCACATAACCCACTAACACCTCCCCTCTCTCACTCTCTCACTAACCCTAAAACACTGATCTATTTTCCTAACCTTTCCCACTCCCCCTACCCATAACTACCCCCCTCTCTCTATATGTCTCTCTCTCTCCTAATCCACCTCCCCCTACAACTTACCATACATCTCTCTCTCTCTCTCCCATAATCCAAATCCCCCTACAACTTACCATCTCTCTCTCTCTCTCTCTCATAATCCAAATCCCCCTACAAATTACCATCTCTCTCTCTCTCTCTCCCCTCTAATCCACCTACGCCTACAACTTATCATCCCCACATCTCTCTCTCTCTCTCTCTCATACCCCCTTCTCTCTAACATCCCTAATATTTATCTTCTCTCTTATACCTCCATATCTCTTCTCTCTTCTCTCTTATACCCCTTCTCTCTTATCTCTTATACCCCCTTTCCTCTAATACCTCTCTCTCTCTCTCTCGCTTAATCCCCCTAACCAACCCCACCTCCCGTCTCTCTCTCTCTCTCTCTCTCTCTCTCTCTACCCCCCTATAACTCCCCCCCCCCATTCTCTCTCTCTCTCTATCTCTCTCTCTTTCTCTCACACTCACTCACTCTCTCACTCTCTCATTCTCACTCTATCTCTCTCCACACTTACTAATCCCCTCTCTCACTCTCTCACCAATCTACTCATCCCCTACCTTTAACCCCCTTGTTGTCTCTCTCTCACACCTCTTCCCACTAACCCTTATTAACCCCTTCTCTCTCACTCTCTCTCCCCTACTCCTTAACCTACACCTAACCCCCACCCCTCTCTCTCTCTCCTCAACCCCCTAACACCCCCCTCTCTCACTCTCACTACTACTAACCCCATCCTATTCTCCCTTCCCATAACCACCCCCTTCGCCCCCTCCCGCTCTCTCTCTATTACTCCCTCTACCTCCCCTCTTTCTCTCTCCCCCCTCTATCTGTTTCCATATCTCTCTCCCTCTCCCCTAATACCCCTCCCCTTACCACTTTTTAACCCCAATCAATCTCTCTCTCTCTCTCTCTCTCTCTCTCTCTCTCTCTCCACACACTATATCCCCTCCTATCTAACTTCCCTTATCTCTCCTAAACCCCTAAACCCTTAACTACCTACAACCATCATGATCTCTTTCCATTTCCCTCTCTCAACCCCCCTCCTCCTCCCCACAACTAATCACCCAAACCCCCTTCCATGCCCTCTCTCTCTCTCTCTCTCTCTCTCTCTCTCTCTCTCTCTCTCGACCTCGACCTCCTAACATCTCTCTCTCTCTCTCTCTCTCTCCCCTCCCCTTACAACTAACCCCACTCCTCCTCCTCATCCTCCTCCTCTCTCTCCCCTATTATCCCTAACCCTTAATAACACCCTAACTCACTCTCTCACAACCCTACTCCTCCCCCTACCTCTAACTTCCATTCATCATCTCTCTCTCTCTCTCTCTCTCTCTCTCTCTCTCTCTTCCCCCTAATATTAATTAACCCCCTCTCTAACTCTTTCTCTACCCTACTACTCCACCTACACATAACCCCCAACACTCTCTCTATAATTGAACAGTCCTAACAGTCCTTCTCTCTCACTCTCACTACATTTAACATGCCCTCTCTTTCCCTAACACCACTCATATGCTCACTAATCCCCCTATCTCTATCTCTCCTACTCTCTCTAACCCACTCTCTCTCTCTCTCTCTCTCCTAATCCCTCTCCCCTTAAAACTTACCACCCACCCTCTCTCCCCCCCAAACCCTCTAAAACCCTAGTTCCCTCTCTCTCTCTGTATCTCTCTCTCTCTCTCCCATAATACCCTACCCAAACCTCTCTCTCTCCCATAATACCCTACCCAAACCTCTCTCTCTCTCTCTCTCTCTCTCTCTCTTTCTCCGCTAATCCACCTACCCAAAACCCCCTTTCTCTCACCCCTAATCCCCCTACCCAAACCCCCCTCTCTCTCTTGCCTCTCTCTTTGTCTCTCTCCTATCCCCCTATAACTTACCCCCATCTCTCTCTCTCTCGCTCTCTCTCTCTCCAACACTTACTAATCCCCTCTTACTCTCTCACCACTCTACTCATATCCTTCCTCTCTCTCTCTCTCTCTAGCCTTTATTAACACGCTTTCTCTCAATATCTCTCTTCCAAACCCCCTAATACCCCCCCTCTCACTCTCACAACCCCTGATCCCTCACTTTCTACCCCTAACCGTACTCCTACTCTTTATTCCCATAACCAACCCCTTTGCCCCCTCTCCCTCTTTGTCTTACTCCACTTACCTCCGCTCCTCTATGGCCCTCTCTCTCTCTCTCCCTCCATCTCTGTCTCCCTCTCCCTTAATACCCCTCCCCTTACCACTTTCCCAACCCAATCTCTCTCTCTCTCTCTCTTTGCACCATATATTTCATTTTATCTATATTCCCTTATCTCCCCTAAACCCCTACCTTCCTATCCCCACCATTATATCTTTCTCTTTCTCTCCCCTAGACCCCATCCTCTGCCCTACCACTAATCACCCACACCCTCCCCTGCCATCTCTCTCCCTCTCTCTCTCATGCACACACACACACTTTCTCCCCCCCTACAACTAACCCAACTCCTCCTTTCTCTCTACCCTCTTATCCCTAACCCTTAATAACACCCTAATTCATTCTCTCACCACCCTAATCCTCCCCCTACCCCAAAAATGCATTCATCCTCCTCCTCCTCCTCTCTCTCTCTCTCTCTCTCTCTCTCTCTCTCTCTCTCTCTCTCTCATCTTCCCCTTACTCCTTATTAACCCCCTCTCTCACTCTTTCTCTACCCTACTACACCACCTACAAATAACCCCCAACCCTTTCTCTATAATCAAACCCCCTTAACACACCCCTCTCTCTCTCTCACTCTCACTACCCCTAACCTAGTCTCTCTCCCTCTCCCTAACCCCACTAATATGATGCCTAAACCCCTTTTTCTCTCTCTCCTACTATCCCTAACCTCCCCCCCCCTCTCTCTTTGTCTCTGTTAATCTCCTTCCCCTTACAACTTACAATGCACCCCTCTCTCTTCCCCCAACCCCCTAAAACACACACTTCTTTCTCGCTCTCTCTCTCTCCACCCCCTATAAATTAACCCCATCCCTCTCTCTCTCTACCCCAACCCTATACCCCCTTCTCTATAACTTTCCTAATCTTCCCTAAATCCCTTATTGCCCCTCCTCCCTTTCCCACACCATGTTTTCTATCTCTTTGTTTCTCGCACACACACACGTGCTCTCTCTCTCTCTTCCCTAGTCCACCTTTCCCTAGAAGTTACCATCCCTCCATCTCTCTCTCTCTCTCTCTCTCTCTCTCTCTCTCTCTCACCCTTTATCTCTCTCCTCGACCTACTCCCTATATCCCTAACTGTCTCTCTCTCCTCTATCCACCTCCCCTTACAACTTACCTTCCCCACATCTCTCTCTCATACCCTCTTCTTTCTAACATCCCTAATATTTAATAAACCCCTACCTCTCTCTTCCCATCACGATATCTATCTCTTTCTCTCCCCCAACCCCCCTACAACCCCTAAACCTAATCACCCTCACCCTCTCCCCCTAACTCTCTCTTTCTCTCTCTCACTCAACTATTACTCCTAACCCTTACCAATAACCTCTCTCTATCTCTCTCTCAGCTATTCCTCATAAACCTTACAAATAACCTGTCTCTCTCACATCTTCCTCCTAACTCTTATTAATCACCTCTCTCTCTCTCTCTCTCCTAATCCACCCACCCTAGAACTTACCATTTCTCTCTCTCTCTCTCTCTCTCTCTCTCTCTCTCTCTCTCTTACATACCTAATATTTAACTTCTCTCTTATACCTCCATATCTATTCTCTATTCTCTCTTATACCTCCTTCCTTCTAATACCTCCATCTCTCTCTCTCTCCAACTCCTCTCTCTCTCTCTCATCCCTAATCCCGCTACCCAACCCCCCCTCTTTCTCTCTCTTATTCCCCCTCCACCTATAACTTACCCCATCCCTCTCTCTCTCTCTCTCTCTCCCTCCTATTCCAACTCCCCCTATAACATACCCCTACCCTCTCTCTACCTCTCCCTAAACACTTACTAATCCCCTCACCACTCTACTCATCTCCTACCTCTAACACCCCCCACCCGCTCTCTCTCTCTCTCTCTCTCTCTCTCACACCTCTTTCCCCTAATCCTTATTAACCAGCTCTCTCTCAATCTCTCTCCCATAATCCTGAACCTACCCCTAATCCCCCACTCTCTAACCCTAAACCACCTCCTACTCTCCCTTTCCATAACCACTGCCTTAGCCCCCCCACCTCTCGCTCTATCTTACTCCTCCTACTTTCCCTCATATCACCCCGTTTCTCTCTCTCCCCCCCCTCTCTCTCTTTCCATCTCTTTCTCCCTCTTAATACCCCTCCCCTTACCACTTCACAAACCCCAATCAATCTCTCTCTCTCTCTCTCCCTCCCCACCCTATATACCCTTCTCCCTAACTTCCATTATATCCCCTAAACCCATAAACCCCTACTTCCCTACCCTCACCATGATCTCTCTCTCTTTCTCTCCTCCAAGCAACCCCTCTTCCCCACCGCTAATCAACAATACCCTCCCTCACCCTCACCCTCTCTCTCTCTCTCTCTCTCTCTCTCTCTCTCCCCTACCCTCCACATACCACTAAGCCCTAAAGCCATCTCTATCTCCCAACCTCCTAACATCTCTCTCTCTTTCTCTCTCTCTCTCTCTCTCTCTCTCTCTCATGCCCTGCTCCTCCCCATACATCTAAACCCACTCCTCCTCCTCCTATCTCTCTCTCCCCTCTTATCCATAACCCTTAAAAGCAACCTAATTCACTCTCTCACGACCCTACTCCTACCCCTTCCTCTAACTTACATTCCTCCTCTCTCTCTCTCTCTCCTCTATTCCCCCTAATATTTATTAATGCCCTCTCTAACTCTTTCTCTACCCTATCACTCCACCTACACCTAACCCACAACCCTCTCTCAATAATTGAAACCCCCTAACACCACCATGTCTCTCACTGTAACTACCCCAAACATGCTCTCTCTATCCCTAACCTCACTAATACTATCCCTAATCCCCCCTCTCTCTCTCTCCTACTCTCCTTAACCCCCTCTCTCTCATTATCTCCCTTATCCCCCTCCCCTTAAAACTTACCACCCACCCCTCTCTCTCCCCCCAACCCCTTAAAACCCCTAATACTCTCTCTCCCTCTCTCTCTCTCTCTCTCCCCTAAAATACCCTACCAAACCCCTCCCCTGTCCGTCTCTCTATTTCTCTCCCATAATCCCCCTACCCAACACCCCCTCTCTCTCCGCTAATCCCCCTACCCAAATCGCCCCTTCTCTCTCCCCCCAATAGCCCTACACAAATCACCCCCCCCTCTCTCTCTCTCTCTCTCTCTCTCTCTCTCCTATCCCCCCCATATAACTTAACCCCACCTCTCTCTCTCTCTCTTCTATTCCCCCCTATAACCTACCACAATCTCTTTCTCTCTCTCTCTCTCTCTCTTGGATCTCTCTTTCTTCTACTCCCCCTCCCCCTATAACCTACCCCTATCTCTTTCTCTCTCTCTCTCTCTCTCTCTTCCCCCTAATATTAATTAACCCCCTCTCTAACTCTTTCTCTACCCTACTACTCCACCTACACATAACCCCCAACACTCTCTCTATAATTGAACAGTCCTAACACTCCTTCTCTCTCACTCTCACTACATTTAACATGCCCTCTCTTTCCCTAACACCACTCATATGCTCACTAATCCCCCTATCTCTATCTCTCCTACTCTCTCTAACCCACTCTCTCTCTCTCTCTCTCTCCTAATCCCTCTCCCCTTAGAACTTACCACCCACGCTCTCTCCCCCCAAACCCTCTAAAACCCTAGTTCCCTCTCTCTCTCTGTATCTCTCTCTCTCTCTCCCATAATACCCTACCCAAACCTCTCTCTCTCTCTCTCTCTCTCTCTCTCTTTCTCCACCAATCCACCTACCCAAAACCCCCTTTCTCTCACCCCTAATCCCCCTACCCAAACCCCCCTCTCTCTCTTGCCTCTCTCTTTGTCTCTCTCCTATCCCCCTATAACTTACCCCCATCTCTCTCTCTCTCGCTCTCTCTCTCTCCAACACTTACTAATCCCCTCTTACTCTCTCACCACTCTACTCATATCCTTCCTCTCTCTCTCTCTCTCTAGCCTTTATTAACACGCTTTCTCTCAATATCTCTCTTCCAAACCCCCTAATACCCCCCCCTCTCACTCTCACAACCCCTGATCCCTCACTTTCTACCCCTAACTGTACTCCTACTCTTTATTCCCATAACCAACCCCTTTGCCCCCTCTCCCTCTTTGTCTTACTCCACTTACCTCCGCTCCTCTATGGCCCTCTCTCTCTTTCTCCCTCCATCTCTGTCTCCCTCTCCCTTAATACCCCTCCCCTTACCACTTTCCCAACCCAATCTCTCTCTCTCTCTCTCTCTCTTTGCACCATATATTTCATTTTATCTATATTCCCTTATCTCCCCTAAACCCCTACCTTCCTATCCCCACCATTATATCTTTCTCTTTCTCTCCCCTAGACCCCATCCTCTGCCCTACCACTAATCACCCACACCCTCCCCTGCCATCTCTCTCCCTCTCTCTCTCATGCACACACACACACTTTCTCCCCCCCTTACAACTAACCCAACTCCTCCTTTTTCTCTGCCCTCTTATCCCTAACCCTTAATAACACCCTAATTCATTCGCTCACCACCCTAATCCTCCCCCTACCCCAAAAATGCATTCCTCCTCCTCCTCCTCTCTCTCTCTCTCTCTCTCTCTCTCATCTTCCCCTTACTCCTTATTAACCCCCTCTCTCACTCTTTCTCTACCCTACTACACCACCTACAAATAACCCCCAACCCTTTCTCTATAATCAAACCCCCTTAACACACCCCTCTCTCTCTCTCACTCTCACTACCCCTAACCTAGTCTCTCTCCCTCTACCTAACCCCACTAATATGATGCCTAAACCCCTTTATCTCTCTCTCCTACTATCCCTAACCTCCCCCCCCGCTCTCTCTTTGTCTCTGTTAATCTCCTTCCCCTTATAACTTACAATGCACCCCTCTCTCTTCCCCCAACCCCCTAAAACCCACACTTCTTTCTCGCTCTCTCTCTCTCAACCCCCTATAAATTAACCCCATCCATCTCTCTCTCTCTACCCCAACCCTATACCCCCTTCTCTATAACTTTCCTAATCTTCCCTAAATCCCTTGTTGCCCCTCCTCCCCTTCCCACACCATGTTTTCTATCTCTTTGTTTCTCGCACACACACACGTGCTCTCTCTCTCTCTTCCCTAGTCCACCTTTCCCTACAAGTTACCATCCCTCCATCTCTCTCTCTCTCTCTCTCTCTCTCTCTCTCTCTCTCTCTCTCCCTCTTTATCTCTCTCCTCGACCTACTCCCTATATCCCTAACCGTCTATCTCTCCTCTATCCACCTCCCCTTACAACTTACCTTCCCCACATCTCTCTCTCATACCCTCTTCTTTCTAACATCCCTAATATTTAATAAACCCCTACCTCTCTCTTCCCATCACGATATCTATCTTTTTCTCTCCCCCAACCCCCCTACAACCCCTAAACCTAATCACCCTCACCCTCTCCCCCTAACTCTCTCTTTCTCTCTCTCACTCAACTATTACTCCTAACCCTTACTAATAACCTCTCTCTATCTCTCTCTCACCTATTCCTCATAAACCTTACAAATAACCTGTCTCTCTCACATCTTCCTCCTAACTTTTACTAATCACCTCTCTCTCTCTCTCTCTCTCCTAATCCACCCACCCTAGAACTTACCATTTCTCTCTCTCTCTCTCTCTCTCTCTCTCTCTCTCTCTCTCTCTCTCTTACATACCTAATATTTAACTTCTCTCTTATACCTCCATATCTATTCTCTATTCTCTCTTATACCTCCTTCCTTCTAATACCTCCATCTCTCTCTCTCTCATCCCTAATCCCGCTACCCAACCCCCCCTCTTTCTCTCTCTCTTATTCCCCCTCCACCTATAACTTACCCCATCCCTCTCTCTCTCTCTCTCTCTCCCTCCTATTCCAACTCCCCCTATAACATACCCCTACCCTCTCTCTACCTCTCCCTAAACACTTACTAATCCCCTCACCACTCTACTCATCTCCTACCTCTAACACCCCCCACCCGCGCTCTCTCTCTCTCTCTCTCACACACACCTCTTTCCCCTAATCCTTATTAACCAGCTCTCTCTCAATCTCTCTCCCATAATCCTGAACCTACCCCTAACCCCCCACTCTCTAACCCTAAACCACCTCCTACTCTCCCTTTCCATAACCACTGCCTGAGCCCCCCACCTCTCGCTATATCTTACTCCTCCTACTTTCCCTCATATCACCCCGTTTCTCTCTCTCCCCCCCCCTCTCTCTTTCCATCTCTTTCTCCCTCTTAATACCCCTCCCCTTACCACTTCACAAACCCCAATCAATCTCTCTCTCTCTCTCTCCCTCCCCACCCTATATCCCCTTCTCCCTAACTTCCATTATATCCCCTAAACCCATAAACCCCTACTTCCCTACCCTCACCATGATCTCTTTCTCTTTCTCTCCTCCAAGCAACCCCTCTTCCCCACCGCTAATCAACAATGCCCTCCCTCACCCTCACCCTCTCTCTCTCTCTCTCTCTATCTCTCTCTCCCCTACCCTCCACATACAACTAAGCCCTAAAGCCATCTCTATCTCCCAACCTCCTAACATCTCTCTCTCTTTCTCTCTCTCTCTCTCTCTCTCTCTCATGCCCTGCTCCTCCCCATACATCTAAACCCACTCCTCCTCCTCCTATCTCCATCTCCCCTCTTATCCATAACCCTTAAAAGCAACCTAATTCACTCTCTCACGACCCTACTCCTACCCCTTCCTCTAACTTACATTCCTCCTCTCTCTCTCTCTCTCCTCTATTTCCCCTAATATTTATTAATGCCCTCTCTAACTCTTTCTCTACCCTATCACTCCACCTACACCTAACCCACAACCCTCTCTCAATAATTGAAACCCCCTAACACCACCATGTCTCTCACTGTAACTACCCCAAACATGCTCTCTCTATCCCTAACCTCACTAATACTATCCCTAATCCCCCCTCTCTCTCTCTCCTACTCTCCTTAACCCCCTCTCTCTCATTATCTCCCTTATCCCCCTCCCCTTACAACTTACCACCCACCCCTCTCTCTCCCCCCAACCCCTTAAAACCCCTAATACTCTCTCTCCCTCTCTCTCTCTCTCTCTCTCCCCTAAAATACCCTACCAAACCCCTCCCCTCTCCGTCTCTCTATTTCTCTCCCATAATCCCCCTACCCAACCCCCCCTCTCTCTCCGCTAATCCCCCTACCCAAATCGCCCCTTCTCTCTCCCCCCAATAGCCCTACACAAATCACCCCCCCTCTCTCTCTCTCTCTCTCTCTCTCTCTCTCTCAACTATCCCCCCCATATAACTTAACCCCACCTCTCTCTCTCTCTCTTCTATTCCCCCCTATAACCTACCACAATCTCTTTCTCTCTCTCTCTCTCTCTCTTGGATCTCTCTTTCTTCTACTCCCCCTCCCCCTATAACCTACCCCTATCTCTTTCTCTCTCTCTCTCTCTCTCTCTTCCCCCTAATATTAATTAACCCCCTCTCTAACTCTTTCTCTACCCTACTACTCCACCTACACATAACCCCCAACACTCTCTCTATAATTGAACAGTCCTAACAGTCCTTCTCTCTCACTCTCACTACATTTAACATGCCCTTTCTTTCCCTAACACCACTCATATGCTCACTAATCCCCCTATCTCTATCTCTCCTACTCTCTCTAACCCACTCTCTCTCTCTCTCTCTCTCCTAATCCCTCTCCCCTTAAAACTTACCACCCACCCTCTCTCCCCCCAAACCCTCTAAAACCCTAGTTCCCTCTCTCTCTCTGTATCTCTCTCTCTCTCTCCCATAATACCCTACCCAAACCTCTCTCTCTCTCTCTCTCTCTCTCTCTCTTTCTCCGCTAATCCACCTACCCAAAACCCCCTTTCTCTCACCCCTAATCCCCCTACCCAAACCCCCCTCTCTCTCTTGCCTCTCTCTTTGTCTCTCTCCTATCCCCCTATAACTTACCCCCATCTCTCTCTCTCTCGCTCTCTCTCTCTCCAACACTTACTAATCCCCTCTTACTCTCTCACCACTCTACTCATATCCTTCCTCTCTCTCTCTCTCTCTAGCCTTTATTAACACGCTTTCTCTCAATATCTCTCTTCCAAACCCCCTAATACCCCCCCTCTCACTCTCACAACCCCTGATCCCTCACTTTCTACCCCTAACCGTACTCCTACTCTTTATTCCCATAACCAACCCCTTTGCCCCCTCTCCCTCTTTGTCTTACTCCACTTACCTCCGCTCCTCTATGGCCCTCTCTCTCTCTCTCCCTCCATCTCTGTCTCCCTCTCCCTTAATACCCCTCCCCTTACCACTTTCCCAACCCAATCTCTCTCTCTCTCTCTCTTTGCACCATATATTTCATTTTATCTATATTCCCTTATCTCCCCTAAACCCCTACCTTCCTATCCCCACCATTATATCTTTCTCTTTCTCTCCCCTAGACCCCATCCTCTGCCCTACAACTAATCACCCACACCCTCCCCTTCCATCTCTCTCCCTCTCTCTCTCATGCACACACACACACTTTCTCCCCCCCTTACAACTAACCCAACTCCTCCTTTCTCTCTGCCCTCTTATCCCTAACCCTTAATAACACCCTAATTCATTCTCTCACCACCCTAATCCTCCCCCTACCCCAAAAATGCATTCCTCCTCCTCCTCCTCTCTCTCTCTCTCTCTCTCTCTCTCATCTTCCCCTTACTCCTTATTAACCCCCTCTCTCACTCTTTCTCTACCCTACTACACCACCTACAAATAACCCCCAACCCTTTCTCTATAATCAAACCCCCTTAACACACCCCTCTCTCTCTCTCACTCTCACTACCCCTAACCTAGTCTCTCTCCCTCTCCCTAACCCCACTAATATGATGCCTAAACCCCTTTATCTCTCTCTCCTACTATCCCTAACCTCCCCCCCCCTCTCTCTTTGTCTCTGTTAATCTCCTTCCCCTTACAACTTACAATGCACCCCTCTCTCTTCCCCCAACCCCCTAAAACCCACACTTCTTTCTCGCTCTCTCTCTCTCCACCCCCTATAAATTAACCCCATCCCTCTCTCTCTCTACCCCAACCCTATACCCCCTTCTCTATAACTTTCCTAATCTTCCCTAAATCCCTTGTTGCCCCTCCTCCCCCTTCCCACACCATGTTTTCTATCTCTTTGTTTCTCGCACACACACACGTGCTCTCCTCTCTCTCTTCCCTAGTCCACCTTTCCCTACAAGTTACCATCCCTCCATATCTCTCTCTCTCTCTCTCTCTCTCTCTCTCTCTCCCCCTTTATCACTCTCCTCGACCTACTCCCTATATCCCTAACCGTCTCTCTCTCCTCTATCCACCTCCCCTTACAACTTACCTTCCCCACATCTCTCTCTCATACCCTCTTCTTTCTAACATCCCTAATATTTAATAAACCCCTACCTCTCTCTTCCCATCATGATATCTATCTCTTTCTCTCCCCCAACCCCCCTACAACCCCTAAACCTAATCACCCTCACCCTCTCCCCCTAACTCTCTCTTTCTCTCTCTCAATCAACTATTACTCCTAACCCTTACTAATAACCTCTCTCTATCTCTCTCTCACCTATTCCTCATAAACCTTACAAATAACCTGTCTCTCTCACATCTTCCTCCTAAATCTTACTAATCACCTCTCTCTCTCTCTCTCTCCTAATCCACCCACCCTAGAACTTACCATTTCTCTCTCTCCATCTCTCTCTCTCTCTCTCTCTCTCTCTCTTACATACCTAATATTTAACTTCTCTCTTATACCTCCATATCTATTCTCTATTCTCTCTTATACCTCCTTCCTTCTAATACCTCCATCTCTCTCTCTCTCCACCTCCTCTCTCTCTCTCTCATCCCTAATCCCGCTACCCAACCCCCCTCTTTCTCTCTCTCTTATTCCCCCTCCACCTATAACTTACCCCATCCCTCTCTCTCTCTCTCTCTCTCCCTCCTATTCCAACTCCCCCTATAACATACCCCTACCCTCTCTCTACCTCTCCCTAAACACTTACTAATCCCCTCACCACTCTACTCATCTCCTACCTCTAACACCCCCCACCCGCTCTCTCTCTCTCTCTCTCTCTCACACACCTCTTTCCCCTAATCCTTATTAACCAGCTCTCTCTCAATCTCTCTCCCATAATCCTGAACCTACCCCTAACCCCCCACTCTCTAACCCTAAACCACCTCCTACTCTCCCTTTCCATAACCACTGCCTTATCCCCCCACCTCTCGCTCTATCTTACTCCTCCTACTTTCCCTCATATCACCCCCGTTTCTCTCTCTCCCCCCCCCTCTCTCTCTTTCCATCTCTTTCTACCTCTTAATACCCCTCCCCTTACCACTTCACAAACCCCAATCAATCTCTCTCTCTCTCTCTCTCTCCCTCCCCACCCTATATCCCCTTCTCCCTAACTTCCATTATATCCCCTAAACCCCTAAACCCCTACTTCCCTACCCTCACCATGATATCTTTCTCTTTCTCTCCTCCAAGCAACCCCTCTTCCCCACCGCTAATCAACAATGCCCTCCCTCACCCTCCACCCTCTCTCTCTCTCTCTCTCTCTCTCTCTCCCCTACCCTCCACATACCACTAAGCCCTAAAGCCATCTCTATCTCCCAACCACCTAACATCTCTCTCTCTTTCTCTCTCTCTCTCTCTCTCTCTCTCTCTCATGCCCTGCTCCTCCCCATACATCTAAACCCACTCCTCCTCCTCCTATCTCTCTCTCCCCTCTTATCCATAACCCTTAAAAGCAACCTAATTCACTCTCTCACGACCCTACTCCTACCCCTTCCTCTAACTTACATTCCTCCTCTCTCTCTCTCTCTCCTCTATTCCCCCTAATATTTATTAATGCCCTCTCTAACTCTTTCTCTACCCTATCACTCCACCTACACCTAACCCACAACCCTCTCTCAATAATTGAAACCCCCTAACACCACCATGTCTCTCACTGTAACTACCCCAAACATGCTCTCTCTATCCCTAACCTCACTAATACTATCCCTAATCCCCCCTCTCTCTCTCTCCTACTCTCCTTAACCCCCCTCTCTCTCATTATCTCCCTTATCCCCCTCCCCTTACAACCTTACCACCCACCCCCTCTCTCTCCCCCAACCCCTTAAAACCCCTAATACTTTCTCTCCCTCTCTCTCTCTCTCTCTCTCCCCTAAAATACTCACCAAACCCCTCCCCTCTCCGTCTCTCTATTTCTCTCCCATAATCCCCCTACCCAACCCCCCTCTCTCTCCGCTAATCCCCCTACCCAAATCGCCCCTTCTCTCTCCCCCCAATAGCCCTACCCAAATCACCCCCCCCCCTCTCTCTCTCTCTCTCTCTCTCTCTCTCTCTCCTATCCCCCCCATATAACTTAACCCCACCTCTCTCTCTCTCTCTTCTATTCCCCCCTATAACCTACCACAATCTCTTTCTCTCTCTCTCTCTCTCTCTTGGATCTCTCTTTCTTCTACTCCCCCTCCCCCTATAACCTACCCCCTATCTCTTTCTCTCTCTCTCTCTCCAACACTTACTAATCCCCTCTTATTCTCTCACTACTCTACTCATCTCCTACCCCTCTTTGTCTCTCTCTCTCTCTCACTCTAGACCTTATTAATACCATCTCTCTCACTCCCCTCTCACACAGCCCCTTAACACCCCCCCTCTATGACTCTGACAACCCCTAACCCCCCTCCTACTCTCCCTTACCATAACTAACCCCTTTTTCCCCCCCACTCCCTCTTTGTCTTACTCACCCCTACCTCCCCCTCCTCTCTACTCCCTTCTCTCTCTCCACTATTCTCTCTCTCTCTCTCTCTCTCACTTAATAGCCCCTCCCCTTACCACTTTCCAATCCCAATCTCTCTCTCTCTCTCTCTCTCTCCACCTTATATTTCATTTTATCTATCTTCCTTTATATCCCCTAATACCCTATATGCCTACCCCCATAATTTTCTCTTTATCTTTGTCTCCCCCAAACCCCATCCTCCTCCACACCACTAATAACCCACACCCTCCCCAACCACATCTCTATGTCTATCTCTCTCTCTCTCCCCTACTCTTCCACATACCCCTAACCCCTAAGCCTAGATCTCTCTCTTTCTCTCTCTCTCCCCTACTCCTGCCCCTACAAATAGCCCCACTCCTCCTCCTCCTCTCTCTCTCCCCACTTATCCCTAACCCCCTTTTAACATCCTAATTCACTCTCTCACCACCCTACTCCTCCCCCCTACCCCGAAAAATATATTCCTCCTTTATCTCTCTCTCTCTCTCTATCGTCTTCCCCTTATTACTTATTAACCCCCTCTCTCACTCTTTCTCTACCCTACTACTCCACCCACAAAAAAAACCCCAACCCTTTACCTATAATCGAACCCCCCTAACACACTCCTTTCTCTCTCTCAATATCACTACCCCTAACCTGCCCTCTCTCTCCCTAAGCCCACTAATATGATCCCTAATCCAACCTACCACACACCCCTCTCTCTTCCCCCAACCCCCTAATAACCCAAGTTCTCTCTCTCTCTCTCTCTCTCTACCCCCACCCTCTACCCCCTTCTCTCTAACTTTCCTAATCTTCCCTAAACCCTTTGCCGCCCCTCCCCCCTTCCCACACCATGTTTTCTATCACTCTCTCTCTCCCCCTTAATCCACCTCCCCCTATAAGTTACCATCCCTCCATCTCTCTCTCTCTTTTCCCCCCTATTCCCTATAGCCCTAACCCTCTATATCTCTTTCTCTCTCTCTCTCTCTCCACCGCCCTCCATCTCTCTCTCTCACATACCCTCTTCACTTTAAGATCCCTAATATTTACTAAACCGCTACATTTTTCTCCCCATCACGATATCTATCTCTTTCACTCCACCAACACCCTAAACCCTCTACACCTAATCACCCTCTTCCTCTCTCCCCAAACTCTATATTTGTCTCTCTCACTCACCCTCTTCCTTCTAACCCTTACTAATCACCTCTCTCTATCTCTCTCTCACCTCTTCCTCCTAACCCTTACTAATAACCTTTGTCTCTGTCTCTGTCTCTCACCTCTTCCTCTTAACCCTTACTAATCATCTCTCTCTTTCTCTCTCCCCTAATCCACCCCGCTACAACTTAGCATCTCTCTCTCTCTCTCTCCTACTCAATAAATCCTCTCTCTCTCTCTCTCTCTTATACCTGTGTCTTTGTAACATCCTTAATATTTCTCTTCTCTCTTACACCTCTGTCTCTCTTCTCCATTATCTCTTATACCCCCTTCCCTCTAATACCTCCATCTCTCTCTCTCTCCCCACTAATCCCCCTACCTAACGCAACCATCTCTCTATCTTTTAATCCCCATCCCCATATAACTTACCTGCACCTCTCTCTCTCTCTCTCTATTATTCCCACTCGCCCTATAACTTAGCCCCCACCCACTCTCTCTCTCTCTCTCTCTCAACACTTACTAATTCCATCTCTCACTCTCTCACCACTCTACTCATATCCTACCTCTAACACCCCCCACCTGCTCTCTCTCTCTCAGAAACCTCCTCTACCTAACCCTTAATAACCCCCCCTCTCTCAATCTCTCTCCCATACTCCTCAACCTACAAGTAACCCCCCACCCCTCTCTCTGTACCCTATGCCCTAACACCCCCCCTCTCTCACTCTCACTACCCCTAACCCCCCACTCTCTAACCCTAAACCACCTGCTCCTCTCCATTCCCATAACAACACCCTTTGCCCACCTCTCGCTCTCTATTACTCCACCTACCACTCCTTTTCTCCCCTTGCTTTTTCTCTCTCCACCCCCTCTCTCTCTTTCCATGTCTCTCTTTCTCTCGTTCCTCTCCCCCTAATACCCCTCCCCTTACTACTTTCTAATGCTAATCAAGCTCTCTCTCTCTCTCTCTCTCTCTCCCAACCCTATATCCCCCTTCTCCCTAAATCCCCCTTGTCTCCCCTAAACAACTAAACTCCTACCTCCCTACCCTCACCATGAACTCCTTCTCTTTCTCTCTCCCGAAACCCCCTCCTCCTCCCGACTGCTAATCACCAACACCCTCCCTCGCCTTCTCTCTCTCTCTCTCTCTCTCTCTCTCCACTACTCCTCCACATAACCCTAAACTCATCTCTATCTCCAAACCTCATAACATATATCTCTCTCTAACCCCCTGCTCCTCCCCCTATAACTAACCCCACTCCTCCTCCTCTCTCTCTCCCCTCTTATCCTTAACCCTTAAAAACACCCTAATTTACTCTCCAGCCAGCATAGTTCTCTGTCTACCTATAACATCCATTCCTCCTCTCTCTCTCTCCTCTCTTACCCCTAATGTTTATTAACCCCCTCTCTATCTCTTTCTCTACCATACTACTCCACCTACACCTAAACCCCAACCCTTTCTCTATAGTCGAAACCCCCTAACACCCCCCCCTCTCTCTCTCAATCTCACTACCCCTAACATTGCCCTCTCTCTCCCTAACCCTACTCATACACTCCCTAATCCCCCCCTCTCTCTCTCCTATGCTCCCTAACACCTCCTATGTCTTTGTCTCTCGTAATCCACCGTCCCTTACAAATTACCACCCACACCCTCTCTCCCCCCGCCAACCCCCTGAAACCCCTAGTTCACTCTCTCTATTTCTTTCCCTCTCTCTCTCTCTCTTCTTCCCCGTAATACACTACCCAACCACCCCCTCCCTCCCCTAGTACCCTATGCAACCCCCTCTCTCTCTCTCTCCACAACACAGACAAATCCCTTCTCACTCTCTGACCACTATACTCATCTCGTACCTTTAACCTCTCTCTCTCTCTCTCTCTCTC
>BSBM01000824.1:857500-876090 GCA_027924585.1 Larix kaempferi
CTCTCTCTCTATCTCCACTCCTTATAAATTACAACCATCTCTTTGTCTCTCTCTACCCCCCACCCTATACCCCTTTCTCTATAACTTTCCTAATATTCTCTAAATTGCCTCCATATTTCTCTCTTTCTCTCTCTCTCCCCCCTACTCCCTATACCCATAACTCTCTCTCTCTCTCTCTCTCTCTCTCTCTCTCTCTCTCTCTCCACGTCCCCCTAAAATTTAGCATCCCCACATCTCTCTCTGTCTCTGTCTCTTATAACCCCTTACCTATAATCCTAAACCACTGATCTATATCCCTAGCCCCTCCTACTCTCCTTACAGATAACTACCCTTCTCTATATCTATCTCTCTTTCTCCTAATCCACATCCCACTAAAACATACCATCTCTCTCTCTGTGTGTGTGTGTGTGTGTGTGTGTGTGTGTGTGTGTGTCTCTCTCCCTCCCCTAATCCACCTCCCCCTACAACTTACCACCCCCTGTCTCTCTCTCTCTTATACCCCCTTCTCTCTAAAATCCTTAATATTTCTCTTCTATCTTATACCTCCATATCTATTATCTCCTATAACTTATCTCTTAAACCCCCCTTCCCTCTAATACCCTCTCTCTCTCTCATATTACCACTCCCCCTATAAATTACCTCCCTCCACTTTCTCTCTCTCTCTCTCTCTATCTCCCCGTATAACTCCCACCATTCTCTCTCTCTCTCTCTCATACACACACACACACACACTCACTCACTCTCTCACTCTCTTTCTCTCAACACTTACTCATCCCCTCTGTCACTCTCACTAATCTACTCATCTCCTTCCTTTACCCCCCACACTCACTCTCTCTCTCTCAAACATCTTCCCACTAACCCTTATTAACCCCCTCTCTCTAACTCTCTCTCCCCTACTCCTTAACCTACGCCTAACCCCCACCCCTCTCTCTCTCCTCAACTGCCTAAAACCCCCTCTCTCAAGCTAACTACTGCTAACCAGCCTCCTACTCTCTCTTCCCATAACCAGCCCCTTCTCACCCCCCTCTCTGTCTTACTCTCTCAACCTCCCCTCTTTCTCTCTCCCTCCTTTGTCTCTTATCATATCTCTCTCCCTCTGCCCTAATACCCCTACCCTTACAGCTTTACAACCCTAATATCTCTCTCTCTCTCTCTCTCCTAAACCCCTAAACCCTTACCTACCCACAACGATTATGCTCTCTTTCTCTTTCCCTCTCCAAACCCCCCTCCTCCCCACATCTAATCATCCACACCCTCCCTCACCCCCAACCTCTCTCTCTCTCTCTCTCTCCCCCCCTACTCCTCCAAATACCCCTAAGCCCTAAACCTATCTCTCTCTCTCCCCCCCACTCCTCCACATACCCCGAACCCCTAAACCAATCTCTCTCTCTCTCTCTCTCTCTCTCTCTCCCACCCCCTTCTCATCCCCCTACAGCTAACCCCAATCCTCCTCATCCTCATTCTCCTCTCTCTACCCTCTTATACCTAACACTTTATAACACCCTACTTCAATCTCTAACGATCCTACTCCTCCCCCTACTTCTAACTTCCATTACTCCTCTCTCTCTCCCCAATAATCCCCCCCACCCAAACCCCCCCTCTTTCCTCCCCTAATCCTCCTCTCTGATTCCCTCTCTCTCTCACTCTCACTTAATACCCTCCCCTTACCAATATCCAACCCCAATCTCTCTCTCTCTCTCTCTCTCTCTCTATATATATATATATATATATATTTCCTTTTCTCTATCTTCCCTTATCTCCCACGAACCTCTACCTCCCTACCCCTACCATTCTCTGTTTATATTTCTCTCTCTCAAACGCCATCCTCCTCCCCACCACTCATCCCATAGATCCTCCCCCACTACTCTCTCTCTCTCTCTCCTAATCACCCACACACCCCTAACCCCTAGACCTAGCTCTCTCTCTCTCTCTTTCACACCCCTTCTCATCCCCCTAAACCTAACCCCACTCCTCCTCCTCCTCTCTCTCCCCCTCTTATCCCTAACCCCTTATAACATACCATTTCACTCTCTCACCACCCTACTCCTCCCCCTACCCCCAATATATATCCCTCCTTTATCTCTCTCTCTCTCTCTCTCTCTCTCTCACGGGCGCGTCTTACCTCAAATCCTTATTAACCCCCACTCTCACTCTTTCTCTACCCTACTACTCCACCTACAAATAACCCCCAACCCTCTTTCTATACCAAACCCCCTTAACACACCCCTTCATATCTCTCACTCTCACTACTGATAACCTACCCTCTCTCTCCCTAAGACCCTCTGTCTCTATCTCCTACTCTCCCCCACCCCACCTCTCTGTTTGTATCTCCTAATACCCCTCCCATTACAGCTTACCGCACACCCCTCTCTCTTCCCCCAACCCCCTAAAACCCCTAGTTCTCTCTCTCTCTTTCTCTCTATCCACCCCCTTTAAATTAACTTCATATATATATACCCTCTACCCTATACTCCCTTCTCTCTAACTTTCATAATATTTCCTAAACCCCTATGCCACCCCCTCCCCCCCTTCCCACACCATATTTTATATCTCTCTCTCTCTCTCTCTCTCTCTCTCTCTCTCTCTCTCCACCTACCCCTACAACTTACCATCCCCATCTCTCTCTCTCTCCCTCATACTCTCTTCTCTCTAACATCCCTAATATCTA
The DNA here is from genome assembly GCA_027924585.1 of Larix kaempferi. Lineage (NCBI taxonomy): Eukaryota > Viridiplantae > Streptophyta > Pinopsida > Pinales > Pinaceae > Larix > Larix kaempferi. Next base: position 860,169 of record BSBM01000824.1, read on the forward strand.
CTAAAACCCTCCCTTTATCTCCACATCACGATTTCTATCTCTTTCTCTCCCCCAAACCCCATACACCCTCTCCCCCTCTCCCCCAAACTCTATATCTCTCTCTATCACTCAGCTCTTCCTCTTAACCCTTACTAATCACCTCTCTCTATCTCCCTCTCACCTCTTCCTCCTAACCCTTAATAATAACCTTTGTATTTCTCTCTCACCTATTCTTCCTAACCCTTACTAATAACCTCTCTCTCTCTCTCTCTCTCCCCGTTATAACTTACCATCTCTCTCTCTCTCTCTCTCTCCCCTCTCTCTCTTTCCATCTCTTTCTCCCTCTCTGCTAATACCCTTCCCCTTACCACTTTCCAACCCCAATCAATCTCTCTCTCTCTCTCTCCCAACCCTATATCCGCTTCTCCCTAACTTCCATTATCTACCTTAAAACCTCTGAACCCCTACCTACCTACCCTAACCATGATCTCTTTCTCTTTCTCTCCCCCAAGCCCCCCCTCCTCCCCACTTCTAATCAACAACACATTCCCTCACCCTTGCCCTCACCTGCTATCTCTCTCTCTCCCCTACTCCTCCACATACCATTAAGCCCTAACCCATCTTTGTCCCAACCTCCTAACATCTCCCTCTCTCTCTCTCCCCCCTGCTCCTCACTATACAACTAAACCCACTCCTCCTCCTCCTCTCTCTCTCTCTCCCCTCTTATCTCGAACCCTTAATAACACCCTAATTCACTGTCTCACCACCCTACTCCTACCCCTACCTCTAACTTCCATGCCTCTCTCTCTCTCTCTCTCGTACACCCCTATATCTCTAACATCCTAATATTTCACTTCTCTCTTATACCTCATATCTATTCTATATTTTGTATTATACCCCCTTCTCTCTAATACCTCCATCTCTCTTTCTCTCTCCACATCTTCTCTCTCTATCCCTCTCTCTCCCCTAATCCCCCTACCAGAACCCCCCCCTCTATCTCTCTCTCTTATTACCCCCTACCCCCCTCTCTCTCTCTCCTATAACTTACCCCCACCCACTCTCTCTCTCTAAACACTTACTAATCACCACTCTACTCATCTCATAGCTCTAACATCCCCCACGCACTCTCTCTCTCTCTCTCTCTCACCTCTTCCCCCTAATTCTTATTAGAACCCCTCTCTCTCACTCTCTCTCCCATAATCCTAAACCTACACCTAACCCCCACCACTCTCTCTCTACTCAATGACCTAACATCCCCCCTCTCTCACTCTCACTACCTCTACCCCCCACTCTCTAGCCATAACGAACCTCCTACTCTCCCTTCCCATAACCCACCCCCCTTCACCCCCACCTCTCACTCTCTCTTACGCCTCCTACTTCCCCTCATATCCCCCCCTTTTTCTCTCTCCCCCCTCTCTCTCTTTCCATCTCTCTCTCTCTCCCCTAATACCCCCTCCCATTACAACTTTCCAACCCCAATCTCTCTTTCTCTCTCTCTCTCTCTCTCTCTCTCTCTACCCTAAATCACCTTCTCCCTAACTTTACTTACCTACCCTAAACCCTCGAATCCCTACCCCTTACCCTCACCATTATCCATTTCTCTTTCTCTCCCCCAACCCCCCAACCCTACTCTTACCCCTACCTCTAACTTTAATTCTTCATCCTCTCTCTCTCTCTCCTCTATTCCTCCTAATCTTAATTAAGCCCTGTATAACTCTTTCTCTACCCTAACACTCCACCTATAACTAACCCACAACCCTCTCTCTATAATCTAACACCCCCCTCTCTCTCACTCTGAATACACCCAACATGCCCTCTTTGTCCCTAAACCCACTCATATGCTCCCCTAATCCCCCCTCTCTCTCTTCTTGTCTCTCCGATCCCCCTCCCGTTACAACTTACCAACCACCTTTCTCTCTCCCCCCCAACCCCCTAAAACCCCTAGTTCTCTCTCTCTCTCTCTCTCTTTATCCCATAATACCCTACCCCAAGCCCCCCATCTCCCTCTCTTTCCCCCATAATCCCCTGACCCAAACCACCCCTCTTTCTCCCCTTCTCTCTCTCCCCTAATATCCCTATCCAAATCATCCCCTCTCGCTCTTGGAATCCTCTGTCTCTCTCCCCTATCACCCCCATATAACTTAACCCCACCTCTTTCTCTCTCTTTCTCTCTCTCTCTATCTCTCTCTCTCTTTGGGATCTCTCTCTCTCCTCTTACCCTTCCCCCTATAACCTACCCCCATCTCTTTCTCTCTCTCTCTCTCTCTCTAGCCCTTATTAATAATGTCTCTCTCACTCTCTCTCCCCAACCCCCTAACACCCCCCCTCTCTCACTCTGACAACCCCTACCACCCTGTTCTCTACTCCTAACTCCCCTCCTACTATCCCTTCCCATAACCAAGCCCTTTGCCCTCCTCTCCCTTTTTGTCTTAATACCCCTACCTCCCCTCCTCTCTGATCCCCTCTCTCTCTCCGTTGTTCTCTCTCTCTCTCTCTATATATATATATATTTCCTTTTCTCTATCTTCCCTTATCTCCCATAAACCTCTAACTCCCTACCCCTACCATTCTCTCTTTATATTTCTCTCTCTCAAACGCCATCCTCCTCCCCACCATTAATCCCACAGACCCTCCCCCACCACTCTCTCTCTCTCTTTCTCTCTCTCTCCTACTCGTCCACATACCCCTAACCCCTAAACCTAGCTCTCTCTCTCTCACACACACCCCTTCTCCTCCCCCTAAACCTAACCCCACTCCCCCTCCTCCTCTCTCTCTCCCCTCTTATCCCTAACCCCTTATAACATACCAATTCACTCTCTCACCACCCTACTCCTCCCCCTACCCCCAAAAACATATCCTTCCTTTCTATCTCTCCTCTCTCTCTCTCTTGTGTGCATGTCTTCCCCTTAATCCTTATTAACCCCTACTCTCACTCTTTCTCTACCCTACTACTCCACATACAAATAACCCCCAACCATCTTTCTATACCAAACCCCCTTAACACACCCCTTCATATCTGTCACTCTCACTACCCATAACCTGTCCTCTCTCTCCCTAACCCCACTAATATGATCCCTAAGACCCTCTGTCTCTATCTCCTACTCTCCCCACCCCCCCTCTCTATTTGTATCTCCTAATACCCCTCCCATTACAGCTTACCACACATCCCTCTCTCTTCCCCCAACCCCCTAAAACCCCCAATTCTTGATCTCTCTCTCTCTCCACTCCCCTTAAATTAACTTCATATATATATATATATCTATATATATATATATATCCCCACCCTATAATCCCTTCTCTCTAACTTTCATAATATTTCCTAAGCGCCTTGCCGCCCTTCTCCCCTTCCCACACCATATTTTATATCACTCTCTCGCTCTCTCTCTCTCCCCTAATACACCTCCCCCCTATAAGTTACCATCCCTCCATATCTCTCTCTATCTCTCTCTCTCTCTTCCCCCTACTCCCTATACCCATAACCCTCTCTCTCTCTCTCTCCACCTACCCCTACAACTTACCATCCCCATATCTCTATCTCTCCCTCATACCCTCTTCTCTCTAACATTCCTAATATCTACTAAACCCCTCCCTTTATCTCCACATCACGATCTCTATCTCTTTCTCTCCCCCAAACCCCATACACCCTCTACACCTAATCATCCTCACCCTCTCCCCCTCTCCCCCAAACTCTCTATCTCTCTTTCTCACTCACCTCTTCCTGTTAACCCTTACTAATCACCTCTCTCTATCTCTCTCTCACCTCTTCCTCCTAACCCTTACTAATAAACTTTATCTTTCTCTCTCACCTCTTCTTCCTAACCCTTACTAATAACCTCTCTCTCTCTCTCTCTCTCTCTCTCTCTCTCTCTCCTCGCTATAACTTACCATCTCTCTCTCTCCCTCTCTCTCTCTCCCCTAATCCATCTCCCCCTACAACCGATCATCCCCATATCTCCCTCTCTCTCTCTCTCTCTTATACCAATGTCTCTATAACATCTTTAATATATCTCTTCTCTCTTATATCTCCATCTCTCTCTATCTCTCCCTAATACCCCTACCCAATCCCCCCTCTCTCTCTCTCTCCTTACTCCCCCTCCCCCTATAACTTACCCTGCACCTCTCTCTATCTCTCTCTCTCTCACTCTCTCTCCCATACTCCTCAACCTACACCTAACCCACACGCCTCTCTCTCTACCAAAATCCCTAACACCCCCCTCTCACTCTCACTACCCTTAACCCACCACCCTCTAACCCTAAACAACCTCCTTCTCTCCCTTCCCATAACCACCCCCTTATCCGTTCACCTATCGCTCTCTCTTGCTCCTCCTACTTTCCCTCATATCCCCCCTTTTTTCTCTCGGCCCCCCCTCTCTCTCTCTTTCCATCTCTTTCTCCCTCTCTACTAATACCCTTCCCCCTTACCACTTTCCAACCCCAATCAATCTCTCTCTCTCTCTTTCTCTCTCTCTCCCCACCCTATATCCCCTTCTCCATAACTTCCATTATCTCCCTTAAACCTTTGAACCCCTACCTACCTACCCTCACCATGATCTCTTTCTCTTTCTCTCCACCAAGTCCCCCCTCCTCCCCACCGCTAAATAACAAAACAATCCCTCGCCCTCGTCCTCAGCCCTCTATCTCTCTCTCTCTCTCTCTCTCTCTCGCCCCCCTACTCCTCCACATACCACTAAGCCCTAACCCATCTCTGTCCCAACCTCCGAACATCTCCCTCTCTCTCTCTCACCCCTGCTCCTCCCCATACAACTAAACCTACTCCTCCTTCTCCTCCTCTCTCTCTCTCCCCTCTTATCACTAACCTTAATAACACCCCTAATTCACTCTCTCACCACCCCTACTGCTACCCCTACCTCTAACTTCCATTCCTCCTCCTCTCTCTCTCTCTCTCTCTCTCTCCACCCCCTATAAATTAACGCCATCTCTCACTCACTAACCCCCTTCTCACTAACTTTCTTAATCATCCCTAAACCCCTTGCCAACCTTCCTCCCCTTCCCACACCATGTTTCTAGCACTCTCTCTCTCTCTCATCTCTTCCCTAATCCACCTTTCCCTATAAGTTACCATCCCTTCATCTCTCTCTCTCTCTCTCATCTCTTCCCCATACTCACTATACCCTTAACCCTCTCTCTCTCTCTCACACTCTGTCTATTCACCCCCCTACAACTTACAACCCCACATCTCTCTCTCTCTTATACCTGTATTCTCTATAACATCCCTAATATTACTAAACCTACACCTCTCTGCCCCATCACAATATATATCTCTTTCTCTTACCCAACACCACTACACCCCCTACACCTACATAACCCTCACCCTCTCCCACTCTCCCCTAAAGTCTCTCTCTCATCTCTCACTCACCTATTCCTCCTAAACCTTACTAATCACCTCTCTCTATCTCTCTCTCAACTATTCCCCATAACCCTTACTAATAACCTCTCTCTCTCTCACCTCTTCCTCCTAACCCATACTAATCACCTCTCTCTCTCTCTCTCCCGTAATCCACACCCCCTACATATTACCATCTCTCTCTCTCTTACTCACTAACTCCTCTCTATCTCAACCCTAATCCATCTTCCCCTAACACTTATCATCCCCACATCTCTCACTCTCTCTCTCGTATACCCCTATATCTCTAACATCCCTAATATTTCACTTCTCTCTTATACCTCATATCTATTCTACATTCTGTCTTATACCCCCTTCTCTCTAATACCTCCATCTCTCTCTCTCTCTCCACATCCTCTCTCTCTCTCTCTCTCTCTCTCTCTCTCCCCTAATCCCCCTACCCGAACACACCCACTATCTCTCTCTCTTATTACCCCCCTATAACTTATTCCCTCCCCCACCCCTCTCTCTCTCTCCTATTCCCACTTCTCCTATAACTTACCCCCACCAACTGTCTCTCTCTAAACACTTACTAATACCCTCTCTCACTCTCTCACCACTCTACTCATCTCTTAGCTCTAACATCCCCCACTCACTCTCTCTCTCACACACAACTCTTATCCTTAATTCCTATTAGAACCCCTCTCTCTCACTCTCTCTCCCATAATCCTCAACCTACACCTAACCCCCACCCCTCTATCTCTACCCAACGCCCTAACATCCCCCTCTCTCACTCTCACTACCCCTACCCCCCACTCTCTAGCCATAAACAACCTCCTACACTCCTTTCCGATAACCACCCCCACCTCTTGCTCTATCTTATGCCTCCTACTTCCCCTCATCTCCCCCCCTTTTTCTCTCTCCCCCTCTCTCTCTTTCCATCTCTCTCCCTCTCCCCTAATACCCCTCCCATTACAACTTTCCAACCCCAATCAATCTCTCTCTCTCTCTTTCTCTCTACCATATATCCCCCTTCTCCCTAACTTCCCTTACCTCCCCTAAACCCCTACCCCTCACCCTCACCATGATCTATTTCTCTTTCTCTCCCCCAACCCCCCTCCTCCTCCCCACCGCTAATCACCAACACCCTCCCTCACACTCTCTCTCTTTCTCTTGCTCTCCACTACTCCTTCACATACCATTAACCGCTAAACCCATCTATGTCTCCCAACCTCCTAACATCTCTCTCTCTCTCTATCTCACCTTTGCTCACCCCCATAAAACTAAACCCATTACTCCTCCTCTCTCTCACTCCCCTCTTATCCCTAACCCTTAATAACACACCAATTAACTCTCTCATGACCCTACTCCTACCCCTACCTCTAACTTTCATTCTTCATCCTCTCTCTCTCTCTCGTCTATTCCACTTAATCTTAATTAAGCCGTCTCTAACTCTTTCTCTACCCTAACACTCCACCCATAACTAACCCACAACCCTCTCTCTATAATCTAACACCCCCCTCTCTCTCACTCTCACTACCCCCAACATGCCCTCTCTGTCCCTAAACCCACTCATATGCTCCCTAATCCCCCCTCTCTCTCTCTCCTACTCTCCCTAGCCCCCCTCTCTCTCGACTTGACACTCCGATCCCCCTCCCGTTACAACTTACCACCCACCTTTCTCTCTCCCCCCCCAACCCCCTAAAACCCTAGTTCTCTCTCTCTCTGCCATACTACACTACCCAAGCCCCTCCCTCTCTCTATCCCCTGTAATCCCCCCACCCAAACCCCCCCTCTTTCTCCCATAATCCCCCTGACCAAACCCTCCTTCTCTCTCTCCCCTAATATCCCTATCCAAATCATCCCCTCTTGCTCTTGGAATTCTCTATCTCTCTAACCTATCACGCCCATATAACTTAACCCCACCTATTTCTCTCTCTTTCTCTCTCTCTATCTCTCTCTCTCTCTCTATCTCTCTCTCTCTCTTTGGGATCTCTCTCTCTCCTATTCCCCCCTCCGCCTATAACCTACCCCCATCTCTTTCTCTCTCTCTCTCTCTCCAACACTTACTAATCACCTCTTACTCTCACCACTCTACTAATCCCCTACATCTCTATCTCTCTCTCTCTCTCTCTCCCTTATTTACAATGTCCCTCTCACTCTCTCTCCCCAACACCCTAACACCCCCCTCTCTAGCTTTGGCAACCCCTAACCCCCCTACTACTATCCCTTCTCATAACGAAGCCCTTTTCCCTCCTCTCTCTCTTTGTCTTAATACCCCTACCTCCCCTCCTTTCTGATCCCCTCTCTATCTCCATCGTTCTCTCTCTCTTTCCATCTCTCTCTCACTCTCACTTAATACCCTCCCCTTACCAATTTACAACCACAATCTCTCTCTCTCTTTATCTCTCTCTCTCTATATATATATTTCCTTTTCTCTATCTTCCCTTATCTCCCATAAACCTCTACCTCCCTACCTCTACCATTCTCTCTTTATATTTCTCTCTCTCAAACACCATCCTCCCCCCCCACCGCTCTCTCTCTCTCTCTCTCTCTCTCTCTCTCCTACTCGTCCACATACCCCTAACCCCTAAACCTAGCTCTCCCTCTCTCTCTCTCCCACCCCTTCTTCTCCCTCTAAACCTAACCCTACTCCTCCCCCTACCCCAAAAATATATTTCTCCTTTCTCTCTCTCTCTCTCTCTCCTCTCTCTCTCTCGCGTGCACGCGCGCACGTGTGCGCGTGCACGCGCGTGTGCGCGTCTTCCCCTGAATCCTTATTAACCCCGACTCTCACTCTTTCTCTACCCTACTACTCCACCTACAAATAACCCCCAATCCTCTTTCTATACTAAACCCCCTTAACACACCCCTTCATATCTCTCACTCTCACTACCCATAACCTGCGCGCTCTCTCCCTAACTCCACTAATATGATCCCTAAGACCCTCTGTCTCTATCTCCTACTCTCCCCACCCCCCCTCTCTCTTTATCTCCTAATACCCCTCCCATTATAGCTTACCACACACCCCTCTCTCTTCCCCCAACCCCCTAAAACCCTCAGTTCTCGCTCTCTCTCTCTCTCCACCCCCTTTAAATTAACTTCATATATATATATCTCTCTATATATATACCCCCACCCTATAGTCCCTTCTCTCTAACTTTCATAACATTTCCTAAACCCCTTGCCGCCCCTCCCCCCTTCCCACACCATATTTTATATCACTCTCTATCTCTCTCTCCCCCCTAATACACCTCCCCCTATAAGTTACCATCCCTCCATATCTCTCTCTCTCTCTCTCTTTCTCCTACTCCCTATACCCATAACCCTCTCTCTCCCTCTCTCTCTCTCTCCACCTTCCCCTACAACTTACCATCCCCATATCTCTCTCTCTCCCTCGTACCCTCTTCTCTCTAACATCCATAATATCTACTAAACCCTTTCCTTTATCTCCACATCATGATTTCTATCTCTTTCTCTCCCCCAAACCCAATACACCCTCTACACCTAATCACCCTCACCCTCTCCCCCTCTCCTCCAAACTCTATATCTCTCTCTCTCACTCAGCTCTTCCTCTTAACCCTTACTAATCAACTCTCTCTATCTCTATCTCATCTGTTCCTCCTAATCCTTACTAATAACCTTTGTCTTTCTCTCTCACCTCTTCTTCCTAATGCTTACTAATAACCTCTCTCTCTCTCTCTCTCCCTTAATCCATCTCCCCCTACAACTGATCATCCCCTTATCTCCCTCTCTCTCTCTCTCTTATACCAATGTCTCTCTAACATCTTTAATATGTCTCTTCTCTTTTATACCTCCATCTCTCTCTATCTCTCCTCTGATCCCCCTACCCAATCCCCCCCTCTCTCTCGTATTCCCCCTCCCCCCTATAACTTACTTTCACCTCTCTCTCTCTCTGCCATACTCCTAAACCTACACCTAACCCACACACCTCTCTCTCTACCAAAATCCCTAACACCCCCCCTCTTACTCTCACTACCCCTAAGCCACCACCCTCTAACCCTAAACAACCTCCTTCTCTCCCTTCCCATAACCACCCCCTTAGCCCTTCACCTATCGCTCTCTCTTGCTCCTCCTACTTTCCCTCTTATCCCCCTTTTTTTCTCTCTCCCCCCCCTCACTCTCTTTCCATCTCTTTCTACCTCTCTATTAATACCCTTCCCCTTACCACTTTCCAACCCCAATCTCTCTCTCTCTCTCTCTCTCTCTCTCTCTCCCCATCCTATATCCCCTTCTCCCTAACTTCCATTATCTCACTCAAACCTCTGAACCCCTACCTACTTACCCTCACGATGATCTCTTTCTCTTTCTCTCCCCCAAGCCCCCCCTCCTCCCCACCACTAATCAACAAAACAATCCCTCGCCTTCGCCCTCACCCTTTCTCTCTCTCTCTCTCTCTCTCTCTCTCTCTCCGCTACTCCTCCACATACCACTAAGCTCTAAACCCATCTCTCTCCCAACCTCCTAAAATCTCCCTCTCTATCTCTTGCCCCTATTCCTCTCCATACAACTAAGCCCACTCTTCCTCCTCCTCTCTCTCTCTCTCCCCTCTTATCCCTAACCCTTAATAACACCCTAATTCACTCTCTCACCACCCTACTCCTACCCCTACCTTTAACTTCCATTCCTCCTCCTCTCTCTCTCTCCTCTATTCCCCATAATATTGATTAACCCCCTCTCTAACTCTTTCTCTACCCTACCACTCAACCTAAACCTAACACACAACCCTCTTTCTATAATCAAAACCCCAAAACACCACCCTGTCTCTCACTATAACTACCCTTAACATGCCCTCACCCCACTAATATGCTTCCCAATCCCCCCCTCTCTCTCTCCTACTCTCTCTAATCCATTCTCTCTCATTGTCTCCCTTATCACCCTCCCCTTACAACATACCTTCCACCACTCTCTCTCCCCCACAACCCCCTAAAACTCTTAGTTCGCTCTCTCTCTCTCTCTCTCTCTCCCATAATACCCTACCAAACCCCCCCACCTCTCTCTTTGTTTCTCTCTCCCCTAATCCCCCTACCCAAATCACCCCTTCTCTCTCTACCCTAATCCCCCTAACCAAATCACCCACTCTCTCTCTCTCTCTCTCTCCCCCTGCTATCCCCCCCATATAACTTAACCCCACCTCTCCCTCTCTCTCTTTCTCTCTCTCTCTCTCTATATTCTATTCCCCCTATAAACCTACCCCCATCTCTCTCTCTCTCTCTCTCTCTCTTGGATCTCTCTCTCTTCTATTCCCCCTGCCCATATAACCTACCCCCATGTCTTTCTCTCTCTATATCTCTCTCCAACACTTACTAGTCCCCTCTTATTCTCTCACTACTCTACTCATCACCTACCTCTCCTTGTGTCTCTCACTCTCTCACACACAAACCCCTTAACACGCCCCCGCTCACTTTGACAACCCCTAACCCCCCTCTCTCTAACCCTAACTGCCCTCCTACTCTCCCTTACCAGAACCAATCTCTTTGCTCCCCTCTCCTTCTTTGTATTACTCATCTTACTTCCCCTCCTCTCTGCTCCCTTCTCTCTCTCCCCCGTTCTCTCTCTCTCTCTCTCCATATCACTCTCACTCTCACTTATTATCCCCTCCCCTTACCACTTGCCAACCCCAATCTCCTTCTCTCTCTCTCTCTATCCCCATCCTATATTTCCTTTTACCTATCTTCCCTTATCTCCCCTAAACCCCTATATGCCTAACCCAAACATTTTCTCTTTGTTTTTATCTCCCCCAATCCCCATCCTCCTCCCCACCATTAATCACCCACACCCTCCCCCACCACATCTCTCTTTCTCTCTCTCTCTTCTATGCCTCCCCCTACAACTAACCCCACTCCTCCTCCTCCTCTCTCTCTCCCCACTTATCCCTAACCCTTTATAATATCCTAATTCACTATATTGTTACCCTATTCCTCCCCCTACCCTAAAAATATATTCCTCCTTTATCTCTCTCTCTCTCTCTCTTGTATTCCCCTTACCCCTTATTAACCCCCTCTCTCACTTATTCTCTACCCTACTACTCCACCTACAAAAAAAACCCCCAACCCTCTCTCTATAATTGAACCCCCTTAACACACTCCTTTCTCTCTCTCACTCTCACTACCCCTAACCTGCCCGCTCTCCCCCTAAACCCACTAATATGATCCCTAGGCCCCTTTCTCTCTCTCTCCTACTCTCCCTATACCCCCTCCCTTTGTCTCTCCTAATACCCCTCACCTTAAAACTTACTACGCACTCATCTCTATTCCCCAACCACTTAATACCCCCAGTTCTCTCTCTCTCTCTCTCTCTCTCTCCTCTATCCCCACCCTCTAACCCCTTCTCTCTAACTTCTATAATCTTCACTAAACCCCTTGCTACCCCTCCCCCCTTCCCACACCATGTTTTCTATCACTCTCTCTCTCTCTCCCCTAATCCACCTCCCCCTATAAGTTACCATCCCTCCATCTCTCTCTCTTTCCACTACTCCATATACCCCTAACCCTCTCTCTCTCTCTCTCCACCCACACTACAACTTACCATCCCCACATCTCTCTCTCTCTCTCATACCCTCTTCTTTATAACATCCCTAATATTTACTAAACTCCTATATTTTTCTCCCCATCACAATATCTTTCTCATCCTCTCCACCAACTTGCCTACACCCTCTACACCTAATCACCCTCACCCTCTCCCTCTCTCCCCAAACTCTATAATTGTCTCTCTCACTCACCTTTTCCTCCTAACCCTTACTATTAACCTCTCTCTATCTCTCTCTCACCTCTTCTTCCTAACCCTTACTAATAACCTCTGTCTCTGTCTCTCTCTCGCACCTCTTCCTCCTAACCCTTAGTAATCACCTCTATATTTTTCTATCCCCAAATCCACCCCCATACAACTTACCATCTCTCTCTCTCTCTCTCTTGAACCCATGTCTTTGTAACATCCTTAATATTTCTCTTCTCTCTTATACCTGCATTTCTTTTCACTATTCTCTTGTATACCCCCCTCCCTCTAATACCTACATCTCTCTCTCTCTCTCTCTCTCTCTCCCTCTCTCCCCTAATGACCCTACCTAACCCACCTATCTCTCTCTCTCTCTCTCTTATTCCACCTCCACATATAACTTACCCGCACCTCTCTCTCTCTATTACTCCACCTACCACCCAACGTATCCCCCCCTTTTTCCCTCTCCCCCATCTCTCTCTCTTTCCATCCCTATCTCCCTCTCCCCTTACTACTTTCCAACCCCAATCCATCTCTCTCTCTCTCTCTCTCTCTCCTCTCTCTCTCCCTCCCTCTCACCACCCTATATCCCCTTCTCCCTAAATTCTGTTATCTTCCCTGAACAACTAAACTCCTACCTCCCTACCCTCACCATGATCTCTTTCTTTTTCTCTCCCCCAACCCCCCTCCTCCTCCATACCGCTAATCAACAACACTCTCCCTCGTCCTTTCTCTCTCTCTCTCTCTCTCACTGTCTCTATCTCCCCCCTACTCATCCACACACCCCTAAACCCATTTCTATATCAAAATCTCATAACATATCTCTCTCTCTAACCCCTGATCCTCCACCTATTACTAACCCCACTCCTCCTCCTCTCTTTCTCCCCTCTTTTCCCTAACCCTTAATAACACCCTTATTCACTCTCCAACCATCATACTCCTCCTTCTACCTATAGCATCAATTACTTCTCTCTCTCTCTCTCTCTCCCCCTCTCTCCTCTCTCCCCCCTAATGCTTATTAACACCCTCTCTATATCTTTCTCTACCCTACTACTCCACCTACACCTAAAACCAACCCTCTCTCTATAATCGAACACCCCTAACACCCTCCACTTTCTCTCACTCTCACTACCCCTAACAATCCCTCTCTCCCCTTAACCTTGCTCATAAATTCCCTAAGCCCACCCCTCCTCTCTCTTTGTCTCTCCTAATCCACCTCCCCTAACAACTTACCACCCACCCATCTCTCTACCCCCCAACCCCCTAAAACCCCCAGCTCTCTCTCTCTCCCTCTCTCCCATGGTACCCTACCAAACCCCCCCACCTCTCTCTCTCTCTCTCACCCTAATCCCCTTACCCAACCCCCCTCTCTCTCTTCCCTACACCCTACCCTAATCCCCCCTTCTCACTCTACCCTAATTCCCCTACCCAAAATACCCCCTCTCTCTCTCTTGGATCTCATTCTCTCTCTCTCTCTCCTATTCCCCCATATAACTTAACACCACCTCTCTCTCTCTCTCTTTCTCTCTCTATCTCTCTCACTCTTTCTCTCTCTGTCTCTCTCTCTCTCACTTAGATCTCTCTCTCTTCTATCCACCCTATAACCTACCCCCATCTCTTTCTCTCTCTCTTCTATTCCCCCTCCACCTGTAACCTACCCCCATCTCTTTCTCTCTCTACCTCTCTCTCGAACACTTACTAATCCCCTCTTATTCTTTCACCACTCTACTTATCACCTACCTCTCCTTCTCTCTCTCTCTCTCTAGCCCTTACTAACACCATCTCTATCACTCTCTCTCACACAAACACCTTAAGATCCCCCTCTCACTCTGACAACCCCTAACCCCCCACTCTCTGACCCTAACCCCCTTCCTACTCTCCCTTACCATAATGAATCCCTTCACCCCTGTCTCCCTATTTGTCCTACTCACCCTAACTCTCATCCCCTCTACTCCCTTCTCACTCTCCCTCATTCACTCTCTCTCTCTCTCCATCGCTTTCTCCCTCTCACTTAATAGCCCCTTCCCTTGCAACTTGACATCCCCACTCTCTCTCTCTCTCTCTCTCTCTCTCTCTCTCTCTCTCTCTCTCTCTCTCTTTCTATCCGCAACCTATATTTCCTTTTCTCTATCTTTCGGCATCTCCTTTAAACACCTATATGCCTACCCCCACCTTTTTCTCTTTATATTTCTCTCCCCCAAACACCATCCTCCTCCCCATCACTAATCACCCACACGCTCCCCCACCACATATCTATTTCTCTTGCTCTCTCTCTCTCTCCTACTCTTCCACATACCCCTAACCCCTAAACCTAGATCCCTCTCTTTCTCACTTTCTCCCCTACTCCGCCCTACTACTAACCCCATTCCTCCTCCTCCTCTCTCTCTCCCCAATTATCCCTAACCCTTTATACCATCCTAATTCACTCTCTCACCACCCTACTCCTCCCCCTAACCCAAAAATATAATCCTCCTTTATCTCTCTCCCTCTCTCATCTTACCCTTAGTCCTTATTAAGCCCCTCTCTCACTCTTTCTCTACCCTACTACTCCACCTAAAAAAAACCCTCAATGCTCTCTCTATAATTAAACCCCCATAACACATTCTTTTCTCTCTCTCACTCTCACTACCCCTAACCTTCCCTCTCTGTCCCTAAACCCACTAATATGATCCCTAAGCCCATTTGTCTCTCTCTCCTACTCTCCCTACCCCCCCTCTCTTTGTCTCTCCTAACGCCCCTCCCCTTACAACTTACCAAGCACCCCTCTCTCTTCCCTCAAACCCCTAATACCCCCATTTCTTACTCTCTCTCTCTCTCCCCCCACCCTCTACCCCCTTCTCTATAAATTTCCTAATATTCCCTAAACCCTTTGCCTCCCCTCCCCCCTTCCCACACAATGTTTTATATCACTCTCTCGCTCTCTCTCTCTCTCTCTCTCCCCTAATCCACCTCCCCTATAAGTTGCCATCCATCCATCTCTCTCTCTCTCTCTCTCTCTCTTCCCCCTATTCCTTATACCCCTAACTCTCTCTCTCTCTCTCTCCCTCTCTCTCTCCATTCCCCCTAAAACTTACCATCCCCACATCTCTATCTCTCTCATACCCTCTTCTCTATAACATCCCTAATATTTACTAAACCCCTATATTTTTCTCCCCATTACAATATCTATCTCTTTGTCTCCCCGAAACCCTTACACCCTTTACACCTAATCACCCTCTCCCTCTTTCCCCAAACTCTATATCTGTCTCTCTCACTCACCTCTTCCTCCTAACCCTTACTAATCACCTCTCTCTATCTCTCTCTCACCTATTCCTCCTAACCCTTACTAATAACCTATGTCTATGTGTCTCTCTCTCACCTCTTCCTCCTAACCCTTACTAATCACCTCTATCTTTCTCTCTCCCCTAATCCACTCCCCCTACAACTTACCATCTCTCTCTCTCTCCCCTAATCCATCTCTCCCTACAACTTATCATCCCCGCATCTCTCTCTCTCTCTCTCTCTCTCTCTCCCCTATACCCATGTCTTTTTAACATCCTTAATATTTCTCTTCTCTCTTATACCCCCTTCCCTCTAATACCTTCAATTATCTCTCTCTCTCTGTCCCCCCTAATCCCCCTACCTAACCCCCCCATCTCTCTCTCTCTCTTCTTCACCTTCCCCATATAACTTACCCACACCTCTCTCTCTCTCCTATTCCCACTCTCTTTCCCTCTCAATAGTTACTAATCACCTGTCTTACTCTCTCACCACTTTAATCATCTCCTACCTCTAACACCCCCCACCTTCTCTCTCTCTCTCACACACACCTCCTCTGCCTAACCCTTATTAACCCCCCCCTCTCAATCTCTCTCCCATACTCCA
>BSBM01000825.1:0-117500 GCA_027924585.1 Larix kaempferi
ATTATAATAATATATATATATATATAATTATAATTATATATATATATATAATTATAATAATTATATATATATATATAATTATAATAATTATATATATATATATATGTTAGGTAAAAAATTATATATATATATATATATATGCTAGGTAAAAAGTTAAATTGTAATGGGAATAGTATTTTGTATTTTAGATATTATTAAAATGTATATGATTTTATTTGAATTATTTTGAATTATATGATTTTATTACTTATATTATCCAAGTTATAACTTTTTTTTTAAAGATTTATCAATGCTTTTAATTGGTTAAGAACTAGCAAGCCATATTAATAATTAATATGGCTTATATACGTAGATCGGCGTATATCAACCATTTTTAAATGTGTAGCTATGGTTGATATACGCCGATGGACGTATATAAGTCATATTAATTATTAATATGGCTTGCTAGTTGACGATGAGCCTACCGGAAAGAATTATTCAGTTTTAATTATTATTTATTATAAAAAAAATATTATTATTATTATTATTACAAATGTTAATATTATAATTATTAATAATATTATTATTGTAATGATTAGTATTAGTATTATTATAATAATAATTTTTATTATTATTATTATAATTTTTGGTTTTCATTATTATTAGTAATATTATAATATTGATTATGTATATTAATATTTATTAAATAATTATTATAATATTAATAGTAATAATAATAATAACTAACATTATTAATATTTATTATAATAAATAATAATAATAAAAACAATTTTATAATTATTATTATAATAATATTATAAATATTAATATTATTATAATTATTATTAGTATTAAAATAATAATAATTATAATAATAAATGAAATTATTATTATAAATACAATTGTAATTATAATAATTATAATTATTATTATTATCACAATTAGTATTATAATAATATTTATAATAACAATAATGGTAATTATAATTATTGTTAAAATTAAAATTATTATCATATCTATAATTATTAGTAGAAATATACATTTAATAATAAATAATATAAATTATAATTATTATAATTAATTTTAATAGTTTTAATATCAATATTGATATTAAAGGGATAATATAGTTTATAATAATTATTTATAACATAATGATTAATGATTAATAATTAATCAATATTAAGTTTAAACAATAATAATAATTATAATATTAATTAATTAAGAATTAATAATTAATAATAAATCCATATAAAATTTAAACAATAATAATAATTATAATATTAATTAATTAATAATAATTAATAATTAATAATTAATAATTAAATCATAGTAAATAATTATTATTAATTAAAGCATATGTAGTTAAGCCATATCTAATTAACAACAACAATTTCTTATAGTAAATAAGAATAATAATTAGTATTTTAATAATCAATAATTATAATAATATATAATTAGTATTTTAATAAGTAATAATTATAATAATATATAATTAGTATTTTAATAATTAATATGGCTTATATTTAATTATAATATTAATATTAATAGTTAATAATGAATTGATATTAAATTATAATAATAACAAAAATTATAATATTAATCAATTATTAATTAATGTGGCTTATAATAATAATGCGGCTTATAAAAATTATTAAAACTATTATTATAATTATAATTATATTTATTAATATAATTGTAATGGTAATTATAATTAATAAAAATTATGTTTATTCAAATCAGAATAAATAATTGATAAAAATATTATAATATTAATATTAATATGAAAGTGGTAATGTGGCTTATAATAATAATTATTAATTTTAATATAAATAATTAATAAATAATCCATATGAAGTTATATTAATAATAAAAATTATAATATTAATTAATAATTATTATTATTATTAATACATTCTAGCAGTAGTAGGAGTAATATCTCTAACCATGGTTAAATATATTCGAAAAAATTCATTGACATTATAAAAAGGAGAGAATTTTTTTTATCTAAGATGGGTTGTTTGCAATTTTATATGACATTGTACAAACAAGACCTTTGTATTTTTCTATTTCAATTTTAATAAAAAGTTTTGGATCCTATGAAATATTAATATTATTATTGTAATGATTAGTATTATAATAATAATAATAATAATTTTTATTATTATTACTATAATTTTTGGTTTTTATTATTATTAGTAATATTATAATATTGATTATGTATATTAATATTTATTAAATAATTATTATAATATTAATATTAATAATAATAACTAACATTATTAAAACTTATTATAATAAATAATAATAATAAAAACAATATTATAATTATTATTATAATAATATTATAAATAGTATAATTATAATATTATAATATTAATTATTATTAATAATTAAAATAATTATAATAATATTATAATTAAAATAATAATAATTATAATTATTATTATTATTATAACAATTAGTATTATAATAATATTTATAATAACAATAATGATAATTATAATTATTGTTATAATTATAATTATAATTATAATTATTATCATATCTATAATTATTATTAGAAATATAAATTTAATAATAAATAATATAAATTATAATTATTATAATTAATTTTAATAGTTTTAATATCAATATTGATATTAAAGCGATAATATAACTTACAATAATTATTTATAATATAATGATTAATGATTAATAATTAATAATTAATCAATATTAAGTTTAAACAACAATAATAATTATAATATTAATTAATTAAGAATTAAGAATTAATAATAAATCCATATAAAATTTAAACAATAATAATAATTATAATATTAATTAAATAATAATAATTAATAATTAAATCATAGTAAATAATAATTATTAATTAAAGCATATATAGTTAAGCCATATCTAATTAACAACAACAATTTCTTATAATAAATAAGAATAATAAATAGTATTTTAATAATCAATAATTATAATAATAGATAATTAGTATTTTAATAAGTAATAATTATAATAATAGATAATTAGTATTTTAATAAGTAATAATTATAATAATATATAATTAGTATTTTAATAATTAATATGGCTTGTAATTAATTATAATATTAATATTAATAGTTAATAATGAAATGATATTAAATTATAATAATAACAAAAATTATAATATTAATTAATTATTAAAAATTATTAATTAATGTGGCTTATAATAATAATGTGGCTTATAAAAATTATTAAAACTATTATTATAATTATAATTATATTTATTAATATAATTATAATTGTAATTATAATTAATAAAAATTATGTTTATTTAAATCAAAATAAATAATTGATAAAATTATTATAATATTAATATTAATATGAAAGTGGTAATGTGGCTTATAATAATAATTATTAATTTTAATATAAATAATTAATAAATAATCCATATGAAGTTATATTAATAATAAAAATTATAATATTAATTAATAAATATTATTATTAATAACACATTCTAGCAGTAGTAGGAGTAATATCTCTATCCATGGTTAAACATACTCGAAAAAATTCATTGACATTATAAAAAGGAGATAATTTTTTTTTATCTGAGATGGGTTGTTTGCAATTTTATATGACATTCTACAAACGAGACCTTTGTATTTTTCTATTTCAATTTTAGTAAAAGGTTTTGGATCCTGTGAAATATTAAGGTACTTATAATGAAAAAGTAAGTTGAAGAATGACAACATTGGAGCACTTTAATGTAATGTCATGCAATACCATTATCACATTCCAACCATAATATTGCAAGTTTTGTTTGAGCTCGATAGTGCCATTGGGACAATTTAAAAAAATATTATCTATAAAATAGTAAAATAATTTTAAAGAAACAGAATGTGAATTATTAAAGAAACAAATTATTTAAAGAAAGAAACTTGCATAGATTGAAATACATGAATGTTGAAATGGTAGTATCAAACAAATAATTGCTATATTGCTTTATCACTTTAGTAATGTATATCAAACATTTTAATATTATGTCATATTTTCATGTTAAATAAAATAGATTGATTGAGTTGAGTGTAATGCCATGTAATACCATTATGACATTCCAATCATAATATTATAGGTTTTGTTTAAAATACATTTAAAAATGTACTATGTATGAATTAGTAAAATAATTTTAAAGAGATAGATTTTTTTTTTTGCATTACTCGAATTGAAAATGTTAAGGTACATATAATGAAAAAGTAAGTAGAAGAAAGAATGTGAATTATTAAGGCACTTACAATGAAAAAGTAAGTTGAAGAATGACAACGTTGATTAAAAGATATGTATATTCAAATAGTAGTATCAAATAATTGTCATATTGCTTTATCACTCTAATAATGTATATGGAGCACTTTAGTTCGATAGTGCCATTGGGACAATTTTAATGTAAAGAATGAATACAGTCAAACCAATTTACTTTTTAGTGTGTTTTATAATGTACCATATTTAAAATACATTTAAAAATGTATTATGTATAAATAAGTAATTTTTTTTTAAAGAAATAGATTATTTATTTTCTGCATTACTCAAATTGAAAATTTTAAGGTACAGATAATGAAAAAGTAAGTAGATGAAAGAATATAAATTATTAAGGCAGTTATAATGAAAAAGTAAGTTGAAGAATGACAACATTGATTAAAAGACATGTATATTCAAATAGTAGTATCAAATAATTGCCATATTGCTTTATCACTTTAGTAATGTATATGGAGCACTTTAATGTAATGTCATGTAATACCATTATCACATTCAAATCATAATATTGCAGGTTTTGTTTGAGCCTGATAATGCCATTGGAACAATGTTGAAGTAAAGAATGAATACACTCAAACTGAATAACTTTAAAATATATTAAAAAAAAAATTATGTATAAAATAGTAAAATAATTTTAAAGAAATAGATTATTCAATTTCTACATTATTGAAATTGAAAATTGAACGTACAATAATGAAAAAGCAAGTACAAGAAAGAAACTTGCATACATTAAAATACATGAATGTTGAAATAGTAGTATCAAACAAATAATTGGCTTATATAGATTTATCACTTTAGTAATGTATATCGAACATTTTAATATTATGTCATATTTTCATGTTAAATAAAATATATTGAATGAGTTGAGTGTAATGTCATGTAATACTATTATGACATTCCAATCATAATATTGCCTGGTGTATTAAAATACATGTATGGTGAAATAGTAGTATCAAATAATTGCTATGTTGCTTTATCACGCTAGTAATGTATATGGAGCACTTTAATATTATGCTATATTTGCATGTTAAATAAAATAGATTGAATAAGGTGAGCGTAATGTCACACAGTACCATTATAACATTCCAATAATACTGCAGGTTTTGTTTGAGCTCGATAGTGTCATTGGGACAATTTTAAAGTAATGAATGAATACAGTAAAACCAATATGTATAAAATAGTAAAAATATTTTAAAGAAATAGAATATTTATTTTCTGCATTAAGGTACATATAATGAAAAAGTAAGTAGATGAAAGAATGTGAATTATTAAGGCACGTATAATGAAAAGGTAAGTTGAAGAATGACAACATTGATTACAAGACATGTATATTCAAATAGTAGTATAAAAGGCTTTCCATATTGCTTTATCAGTTTAGTAATGTATATGGAGCACTTTAATGTAATGTCATGTAATAGCATTATGAGATTCCAATCATAATATTGCAGGTTTTGTTTCAACTCGATAGCGCCATTGGGAGAATTTTGAAGTAAAGAATGAATACAGCCAAACCAATAAACTTTTGATTGTATGTTATAATATAAGTTATTTAAAAAATATTATGTATAAAATAGTAAAATAATTTTAAAGAAACAGATTATTTAATTCCTGCATTATTGAAATTGAAAATTTAAGGTACATATAATGAAACAAATGATTGGCTTTTATAGTATGAAACAAATGATTGGCTTATATATATTTATCACTTTAGTAATGTATATCGAAAATTTTAATATTATGTCATATTTTCATGTTAAATAAGATAGATTGAATGAGTTGAGTGTAATGTCATGTAATACCATTATTACATTCCAATCATAATATTGCCGATTTTGTTTGAGTTTGATAGTGTCATTGGGAATATTTTAATGTAAAGAATGAATACAATCAAACCAATTTTCTTTTCAGTGTATTTTATAATATGCCTTATTTAAAATATATTTAAAAATGTATTATGTATAAATTAGTAAAATTATTTTAAAGAAATAGAATATTTATTTTCTGCATTATTGAAATTGAAAATTTTAAGGTACATATAATGAATGGTGAAATAGTAGTATCAAATAGTTGCTAATGTATATGGAGAACTTAAATATTATTGTCATGTAATACTGCTTGATTGTGTCATTGGGGCAATTTTAAAGTAAAGAATGAATGCAATAAAACCAATTGACTTTTGATTTTATTTTATAATAGACCTTATATATATTAAAAAATGTATTATGCATAAATTAGTAAAAGTATTTTAAAAAAAATTATTTATTTTCCACGTTATTGAAATTGAATATTTTTAAATTAAAGATAAAATGCAAAATTTAATATTGAATTGAATTTAACATCTCCATATTTCAAGTATGACAAATCTGTACTGAGGCAATGCCACATCAACCAACACATAACTATTACAAACTCTATTAAAAAATTCGTTATTTGGAATTATAAAACATGTCTAAGAAGAGAAGTTAAAAATTTTAAATTAAAATTCAGACTTTGAAACAAGTTAACATCCTTATTTCAAATATAACATCATTACTGTCAAAATTGATATACACAAAACTCTGAGACGCATTTAATTGCAACATCCATGACATATACAAAACCAATTAACATCAACCCCATGGTGTCGACAAATATGTTCAATTTGGAAAAGTGATGCCCTGAGCGTAGAAAAGAAATGAAGTGTATAATTGAAAAGGTGACATCTAGATGCAATCACGTCTGCAACACAATTATGTAAATATTGAATAAATTGCATGTGTTTCCTTATCTCATCAGAAGCCCAACGAAATTTAGACGAAGATTCATTTTCAATGACTTTGCATGAAGAAACCAATGTAGTATGAAAATATTATTCATTAACTATACTTTTTATAACGAACTGAAAATGGATAAAGCAATCATTAACGATAATAGAAGAAATAAATGTAAACATACCTATATCTTCTAAATCTTTCACGATAATCAAAATCACAACCTGATCTATGACAAATGCAACACCAGTTAACATCAATGCTAACAGAACGGCCTCTTTGTCGTTGCAACCATTCTCTATGAATCTTTCGAACAGCCTCTCTTTGACAAAGATGTAGGAAATTTTCAAGTATTTCCTTCATCTTTGATAAGAAGAGAAGGAGATCATCAAATAGATGGCATTCAGATCCATTTTTCCTACTGATCTTGTTTTTAAATTACATGATGAAGCTTTGCTGCTGCTTTATTTCATCTAAAGTAGAGGAAAATTTCGAAACATATGCATTTTCCATAATTGTACAGGTAAACATATTTTTTTGGGTTTTAGTATATTTAACAAAGTAACAAATTTCTACAAACAAGCATTCAACATGTTTAATATGAATGAATCATCCAAGTTTCATAACGTACAAATAAGCAAATACAACAATACATATATGTAAACATTCAACATGTTTAATATGAATGAATCATCCAAGTTTCATAACCTACAAATAAGCAAATACAACAATACAAATATGTAAATATAATTTTAGAGGATCTGCCATCAATAATGTGCAAAATGAAGATATGTAAAAAAACATTGAATATGAAATAAGATGTACATTTCATTAAAGTAACAGTTAGGAAAAAACAGAGTAAACAAAGGTATTACAAAAGATATGAAAAGATAAAAATAGGAATAGTAACTTTAAACGATGAATGAAAAATTATTTAAAGGATGTTACAATGACAATGAGTTCAAGCGCTACTCTTCTTTCTTCCTTATCGTTACAAATGCACCATTTTTCATCTTCAAATAACGCTCAAAAGAGAAAGGCGGTGATATGCGCAAGCCATCTATTGATCTAACTCTTGATATGGCTGTGAAGGTCAGACCTTGCCCCTCTGTGCTCCCAATATCAATTGTGGCTCATTCTAAATTCAAACCCTATGATTTGTGAATAGTAAGGGCCCATGCCATCTTCAGTGTAATTTGCTTACGATTTCCTCTAATAACAGGTGTTATTGGTACAACTTTTGGATTATTTATATCAAATGGAGCACCAATGTACTTATCAAAAAGAATAGTAGTGTACATTGGAAGGAGAGGAGGTTTTGTGCCAGGCATATAGAAAATGTTTTGAATGCAACCTAGTGCACCATTCACTAAACCAGCTTCAACCCACAAGTTACATGTCAACATGACACGCTGACTTGGGCATAAGAGGACTTCACGGTCTAATTGATCATCATCGGCAACATCAATTTCCTTGCACCTTGTATGCTTAGCAACACATCGTGCAATTGGAGAATTTAAATATTTCAACATGATCGTATTATGTAGGGTGACCAAATTATTTGTTTCAAACAAATGAATTTCTGAATCAAATAAACTCCTTTCTATTGGATCTAACTTGGAATCAACCCACGACATAAGAAGATCCCAATCATCAAGAAGAGGTTCTGCATTTCTTATGTTAGTTAACAGTCTCTGAAAAGATGTTTGTCTAGGATCATCACCTTTCTGTCGAAATACTGTATCCAAAGTGACAACAATATTGAATCTTTTCCACAAAAATTTCCCCGCTGTATTACCTGCATACAAAGGCTTATCTTTGACAGGAGGCAATTGACAAATGCCACCAACAAGAATGATCGATCTACCACCAAAAGGAATAGATTTATTCTCAGGAAATGCTTCTCGCAATCGAGAATCTATCTGCATGATAAAGCTTGATCCTATGAAGCTCATTTCATCAATCAAAACGTAACGAATATCCCTCATTTCTTCTTGAAATATTGCTAGAGATTGGCCTTGCAGTGCTTTCATATCTTTGATAGGGATTTTTAAAGCTGATTGTATTGTCTTTGCATGAATATTAAAAGCAGCTACTCCTGCTGGAGCACGCAAAAGCAATGGAATTTTTCTAGTAGATGTCGAAGCAGAAAGAGCATGAGAAATAAAATGAATAAGGTAAGACTTTCCAGTGCCAGCAGTTCCTTGAATAATCTTTTGGAGTAGTTCACAATTTCCATATTCAACTGAATGCCGTAAAATTATGTCAAAAGCAAGTCTTTGTTTTGCTGAGAGGGAAGAGGGAGAGGAAAATGTATTATCATAACGGTCACCAACAATACCCCTTGATTGAGCATTCCTTATAAATTCCATGACATATTCTGCAATAGGATTTGAAGTTGTTATTTCCTCCCAATTAAAAGACAAATCAAAGTCCCTTCTGCCAAGAGTTTGAAGGTCAGAAGCCTTGACATTGTTTGGAGGAACCAATCGAGATAAAATATGCCATTCTTCAAATTCATCATCATCATTGACTGCTTTCCCATGGGAATCCTCTTCTTCTTCTTCAACATGATCAGATGGAAAAGGGTGCCGATTAACATGCCATGCTCGATATCGAAAATTCCTCCAATTTTCAATGACCATTTCAGTTGAAGCACCTATATCTGTGGAGATGTTGCGGAACGGCTTGTACAAAAGTAACTCAGTGAAGCAGAAGGTTTCAAACTCATATGAATCCTCACTGGGAGTAGAGTAAAATCTTGTCCAAACTCAAACAATGGCATGCACATCCCTAGGTTTCCATTGATCATTCTTACGTTGGGCATCAAAGGACCAAGATATTGCTGTTTCTATCATTGAAAAATGTTCAAGAAAATTTGGTCGTTCTTGATATATATGAAAAAATGTGTTCTGAGATGAACACTGAAGACCATCTGTAGAAATTTTCTGGAATACCTTCTTACCAACAGGTAAGGAAAAAAACTTTCGACTACAAATCACAAGAGGTAGCTTTAGCAACATATGGCATGTTTCTTGAGCTGTAATGTCACGCTCAACAATCGTCTCAGCAAGGAATCTTCTGTATGCACACAAAGCTGGATCTTCAGAGATGGATGAATCTGTAATTTTTGTCAACATGTCTTGATAACTTTCAGACCTCTTTTCTGACTTCGAAGCATATTTACCAATATAGTTCATTACAGCATGTGTACAAAGCACAGGTTGACAATCAACATTAGCACGCCACATTGCAAGAAGATCAACATTATGAACATTATCCCTATCATCATTACGTGCAGGCTCATATTTTTTTCGACCTTTCTCATCTATGAATAATCTAGATTCATTGTGAACCTCCCATGGGGCATTGTAGCGACAGGTGAGTATAGACCCTTTTTTTCTCAAACAAGAATCTAAACTGCACTTTGTATGTCGTTGGACACAATTCAATAAGTGCTCGTAATCATCTGAAGGATTGGAAGAGAGAATTTGTCTCGTGTTCAACAAGCAAGGATCATCATTTATGCTTCGAGGAACGAATATGTTCCTTTGGTGAGCATCACGTTGATTCCATGCAGTTACATATCTATCGAAGAAAATCTTCGCATCATCCACAGCAGACAGGTTTGACCAATCTAACAAATCCATGTTAGGTGCCCCTTCCAGCCATAGGAAACCATGTACGTGGGTCGAGCCTCTATGCTGCCATTCATACCTAAACAAAGAAAATATAAAGTAAATATATTTGAAATGGTGCATTTAATTTCAAGTCGATTTATATAAAATAAAAGTAACAAAACAGACCTGTACCAGAAATCTTTTTCTCCAATATGTTTTTGGATGACTTCTTCACGAAAGATAGTAAACCTTTGGTGCATAAACATTGCCACAATATGGGGGTATTGGATAAAATTTTGAATTCTTCTATGGTGTTCTTTTAAGGAAGCAGAGTGTGTGTTTCTTGGCATCAAATTATGTAAGTCAGGCCACTTTGTGTCAGCTACACTCAAAGTAAAAAACAATGTTGGAAAACCCAACTGAGTGATCATATCAGTGAGTTCAGAACGACACTTTGTCCAATATGACCTTGTACCTCTGAGGGTAGAACCAAAACGCATGAGATGCTCAGCCAACTTATTGTTTGGCAAATCATTTAGTTTTTGACGCAAGTCATGAATTGTTATAGGTGCATTGTCATCTATATTCTTATGTACAAATACTGCAATAGTTGCTTGGCTACGATGATGCATAATCATGTTTAGCAAGAAATAATGGAAGCATGGATGGCTTCCAAATATTTGATCAAAGTATCTGAGTAGATGCAATGCATATTCATGGAGGTGAATGTCACAAACCCATGGATGCAACCAATCAGCATCACCATTTGGGTACAAAGTAGGGAATTCCATGTCAAATAAACCCTCTATATTGTATTCATTAACTGGAAACAAACCTATATCTGGCCAGTCTAATGGCTGCGGAGGTCCTGAATTATCATTTTCAATAAATGCTCTTATTTCCTCAACTTCTGTTCGTGCATTTGGTTGTCAAACAGTAAATGAAGAAGGATGAGAGTGTAAATGAACAGTGTCGAACCCTTGAATGTCCTCATCATTATTGGCAATTTCTTCAATTTCACTATCAACAAATCGAAGCCTGTCAGACACATCAGTTGGTCTTTCAGGAAGAGAAGCAACTGATTCCATGTCGATTTCAACATCCCTATAGTATTTTTCCATTGCAATTTTGTACTGCAATGCATCCATCACATGTGATTTTTTCACATAACAGTCATAATAGTTACCTTTTGCATTATGTCTCCTCACAATTATGATGTCAAGGTCTTAAACACGTCGTGGAAGCCTTTTTGCAATAGTTGAAATATCTTGTGGAAAGCTAATAGTGTGGCCACTATATTTATATTGCCCACCACGAGCATGTGTCACTTGCAATATTGGATTAACTCGTGCTATTAACATTTCTTCTACTTGGGTAAGTACTCTTAGAACATGAGGTTGTTCACCCGGATCCATTTTATTCCAATGAGAGAAATGATGGGAACCTCGTTCACCCTTACACCTTTTACAAATAGGACCATCATATTGTCTGCTAACTTGTATTCCAGGATAAGATTCACGACAAACATAGCACATTTTCACAGTAGACAAGACATCAATCCTTTGTCGAAATTTTTTATGAACTGCGATCATGTTGCTATCAAAACGACGGAGAACATGTTCATTTTCTCCATGCATACGAAATCTAGGCAGAGTGGCATGCGAAGGAGGAATGGTTGCAGAACCACGAAAATTTCTTTCTCTAAAACTTGTGGATGGAATTTATCGAAGTTGATTGCACTGTATGGTCTCCTATAAACGTAATACAATAAGAGTCATGAATGGAAAAATTAAAAGTCTACATAATAATAAGTAGAAACGTAAAAAAAATGAAATATTGTTCATATAAAATTTACATTTTCTTGCCAATTCGAGGGTCCAGGTTGAAGTGGAGGACAGTAATATGATGGTCCTGATTCACTTGGAACATTCATTGTTCGATGAGATTGCACTCTGTCTTTAACTAAATTACATTCAACAGTTACCTGCTTGCAAGGATAAATTAGAAAAGGTAAGAAATTTTAGCAAATCATTAAGAATGATCAAGTATTTCAATAATATTGAATATGGATGTTGTGTTTAATACCTTTGTCATTCCGAGCGAAATAGTATGAGGGATAACCGATGTAGTTCATTGGAGAACAACATGTTCATCTCGAGGTTGCAGTGGAGGACGGTAATAAGATGGTCCTGGTTCACTTCGAACATTCATTGTTTGATGAGATTGCACTCCATCATTAACTGAATTACATTGAATAGTTCCCTGCTTGCAATGATAAATCAGGAAAGGCACAATTTTCTAGCAAATTGCTAAGAATGATCGACTATTTCAATAATATTCAATATGGATGTTGTGTTTAATACCTTTGTCGTTCCAAGCGAAATAGTATGAGGGATAGCTGATTCAATTCGTTGGAGAACAACATGTTCATCTTGAGCTTGAAAAATACCGTTCGTATCTCCAAGCATATTGCTATCACCCACAACTGGAGATGGAGGTATTTGCTGAGGAACATTAATATGTTCAATGTGCATGTTTTGCAACACATGTACATGCTCACATGCATCATTTGCACGGATGGAAGAGTGAGAAATATGGTTTGTATCTACATTATGTGAACGATCATCTTCCAGAACACAAGATGTTTCACAGAGAAAAATATTGTTGTTAGGAGACTGTGGAAGAATAGGAATAGGAAATGTTATTTTCATTATATGAGCTAAACTCTGATACTTACGGCTATTGGGAAATTCATTTTCAATTGTAACATCATCCCTACTTCTACGATATTGAGCCCTTCGACGTTCATTTATTGCGTCTTTATTTTGATGATACCATAAACACTGACGTTCATTTGCTCTTTCACGTGACGCTGGAGACAGAGTGCGTTTCCTATTACGTTTACTTGTCCCTTCAGATGACATTTCTACATATCAAGAGAGGAACAAATATTATATGATAATGTGAAGATGACCATAAAATAAAACTATATGAATGTATTTCATACTAATTTGTAGAAATCCAATTAGACACATGTTAAAGAAAAGCATAGATTAAAAGGCATCGGAAACACATTTCAAAATGTGTTTTGAAAATATAGATGCATATGAGAAAATTGGGAGAATAGAACAAACATATTGGCAAGCACACAGTGAATGGAGAATATATTTTATTCCATAAAAAAAAATGTGTATAAATGGTTATTACATGTAAAAAATAGTTGACCACTTGAATGTGGTCTACCATCCTAAGTTATGATATCTTCACCCAATGGTGGAATTTGCTCAATAGAATCTGTGTTCGGAACAAGTGGAAAAATACTTCCATTTTCAATGAAATCATTGAAGTTATCAAGCAATGGGAAGGGAGAGCCAAAAATCTCCAGCATTGATACATTATAAATACTTATTGGGATACAGAGGTAACTTGTTAGATTATATAATAGTAAGGGAAGTTGCGCATTCTTTCCAAAACGAACTACCCCATTAACTGTTTGTAATGGAAAATAGCCAAAGCATTTGCTATTTATATCCATAGAAAAGTGACGCAACAGGTTCCATCTGAATCCCCAATCGTCCTCAAAATTGTCCTCTGTCCATTGAGAACATGGTCGACTGAAATGAAAATTTTCTACTTCTTGAATAGTCCAAACTGATGTTGAACCATTAAAGAGAATACAGATAAGTTGATTGTTGTATGTCGCAAGTGACATACATTGTATGTCAGTGATCGGAACAAATGAAAAACCCCAATCATTTTGAAATACATCCAACCAATAGATAGTGTATCCATATTTAGGGTACTCTTCATATTCCGTGTCTATATACAACCAGTAGAATTTATTTTCGTAGAACACTGCATGCTTAGGCGGTGTAACGCCACCATAAGGAATATTTGTCCTCCTCCAGCAAGTGTCAAGGCTGCTACATATGTAAAACTTAGATGGAACTCTGCGAGAAATATGTTTTAGAACAATCCATTCATATTTTTGAGAACCTATTTTTTCCACCAACGTGAAGAAACCTCCAACGCCAACCCATATAGATCCTACTTTCTTAAATTCCCTTGTGAATGGATTCACAACAAAATATGTTTTTGAAAATGAGCATCCATTCGGTGAAGAAAACAAAATCATGGATCCAACTGTGCACTCAATTTCGTATCTTGATTTTATAAATGGAAGAATAATACAAGATATGCAAACTTTTTCACTTAGGTAGGCAACATTGAACTGATTTTCTCCATAGTTGAACATGGGAACCATAAATCCAAATTTATTCTCTAAGAACCGATTGCATGTCGATAGAAAAGAAGGGTTCCGGAGAAGAACATCCCAATGCTTAGAAACAAGTCTAAATCGAACCAAGATGGAGAAAGGAATCCATTGCAATACCATCTCTATTATTTTAGAGGGAAGCTTAGACCAAATAAATGGATCCATATCGAAGAACGAGACTGCCTACCACCAAAAAAAAATAGAAATCATCAATGGAAACAATAAATATTTTAAATGTTGTAATGTCAATATGTTCATGTAAATATATTGTAATTTAAATATGAAAATTTTGCAATACATATTAAATGTTATAATGTCAACGGATCTTATCATTTACACAAAATCAAATTAATAAAAACTCTGCAACCATATATTTATTGTCTGATCAGTAAACAATAATTTAATTACAGACAAAAATATGCTCCCATTAATAAGTATTGAATAAGTGAAGAACAATCACATAAATCAAACTTAGATCAACCGCAAAGGGGAATGTCATATGCAGAGTCAATGCCTAGGATCAGCGGGAAAAAATTCCCATCAAGAATGAAGTCACTACAAGTATGGTCTTTGGGCATGGAAATACGATTTTGTTCAGACATTGTCAAGTCATCAACTCCAACAAGTGTTGTCATTTGACTTGTCAAACATAATACAACAAAGGTATCTGGGCAAAGTTGCATATAAGCACAATGTTTCCAATCGTACGGAATGGAAGATATCCATTGCACTTCTTATTTATATCTGTAGTGAGGTCTTTGAGGAGTGTCCAACTCATTCCACAACCATCTTCCCAATATTCATTCGACCGTGTAGGAGGCCTCATACCTTGCTCAAAATCAGGCATTATATCACCAGACCACACAAGAGTGAAACGATGATGTACAATCCACAATAATCGATTTTGATGAAGCGCAAGACACATAGATCCCTTACCAAATTCACGATGGACAAAATGGATAACCCACTTATTTTTCTCTATATCAAGGGAATATAGATTGTTTTTTTATTCTTGGGCTTCCATCAGATATAAACATCTCAACATGCAACCAGTATATTTTTCCCTTATAAAAGATGCCATCCCTAGGAGGTATGGGCTCTGCATTAGATAAGTCTATATCTTTCCAGGTCCTGTTAATATTGCTGCACATACTATATTTTGACCCCTGTGTCTCCAAAGTATGTTTTATGTGTATCCAATCATATTTTGCTTCACCAATGTTTCTGAAGATGGTGAAGAAACCCCAATCGCCAATTTCAATAGACCCTATAAAGGTGCATACTTTGGTGAAAGGGTTCAATACAAAATATTGTTTACAAAGAGGATTTGGATCAGGGATAGATAACAGAAGAAGGCAACCACATGCTCCTTCAAGGGTATATAATGTGCTTGGGAATGGGATACTAAGATGTGATATTACACCTTTGTTATTAATGTACAGACACATAGCTTCAACTCGATATAGATTGCATTCCTCAATGAAGAAACCAATCTCTTCCCTATGTTTCATGTGCCATCTCCCAACAAGATCATTGTTGCATATAGTTTCATTCCACATCTTAGATATTGATTTGAAGCAAAATAATGTAGACAGTGGAAGCCATAAAAATATCATTTGAAGTATCTCAACCAGTAGAAAGCTCCACGTAGAAGGATCCATTGCAGTATCCATTGTACTACAGATTAGGAAAAACCAACAAATACAAAAAAAGTCAATAACAGCCATATATTTAATATTTCGAAGTAGTAATTGTATATAACAAAATACAGAAAAAATGTATTTAGAAAAGAAATTTGTATGAATGTTTATGTCCTAATGTTGATAATGTTTACCGATTATCTTAATGTTTATTATTTAATGGTTATCCTAATGTTTATTACTTAATGTATTTTTCATAATGTTAAACTTTATATATGTTTACAATGCACTTATGTATTTTATAAAAAGTTACATATATGTTAACCTAATGTTTAACCTAATCTTAAACCTAATATAAAAATATGTTAAATTATGAGATATATGGTTTAGGATATTGAAGCTTAATATGTAAACCTAATATTGAAACTTAATATGTAAACCTAATATTTAAACCTAAATTTTATTAATATTAACATATAAGTTTAATGTCTAATATTAATGTTAATGTCTATCTATTAATGTGTATCTAGCAAGTTGTATATATTAAGCCATATATATTATTACTGTATATATTATTAATGTGTATATATAAAGTCATATTAATGCATACAGATGTGTATCTATTAATAGACATTAGGTTTAAATATTAGTTTTAATAATGTATAAATGTATAAATATTAGGTTTAATAATGTATAAATGTTTATGTCATAATGTTTATAATGTTCAATGTATTATTGTTTATAATGTAAAAGTTTATAATGAAATGTATTATTATTTAAGGTATTAATGTTTAGTACTAATTTGAGTTTCAGGTATTAGTATTTAATATCAATGTTTATTATTAATGTTCAACCCAATGTTTAGTATTATTATTCAACATAATGTTTAATATTAGTATTTAGTATTAATGTTCAACCTAATGTTTAGTATTAATGTAAGGTACTATTGTTTAAATGTAAATATTAATATTGATATCATACATAAGCCTAATGTAAATATTAATAGTAATCAAATAGATCCTAATATTAATATTAACTTTATGTTTAATATTAATATTAAGTTAATATTAGGTTTAATAGGTTTAAATATAAGGTTTAATAATGTATAAATGTTTATGTCATATCGTTTGTTTATAATGCAAAAGTTTATAATTAAATGTGTTATTGTTTATTACTTAATATTAATTTAATGTTTTAATGTTTATAATTTAAGGTAGTAATGTTTAGTACTAATTTGACTCTTATTGTATTAGTATTTAGTATAAATCTTTATTATTAATGTTCAACCTAATTTTTAGTATTAATGTTCAATCTAAATGTTTAAATGTAAATATTAATATTGTACCATTGTTTAAATGTAAATATTAATATTAATATTGTACATCAACCTAATATAAATATTAATATTAACCAAATATAACCTAATATTAATATTAATATTAATGATAATCTTAATATTAATGGTAATATTAAAATTATCATAATCTTAACTTGTCATAATATTAATGATAATCTTATATTAATATTAATGGTAATACTAATATAACCTAATATTAATGGTAATATTAATATAACCTAAAGAGATCTAAGAAAATAACCCAGGATAGATTTTACGAGAGATTTCGCTAATTCGCGGGCTTCTCTAGTGTAGTTCCTCAATCTGCCCTCCATTGGCTGCGCCCGCTACCCGTCTAATGTTCCCCCTTATCTTAAAAAGCCAATATACAGTCCACATTTGGAATTCCTGAAATACATTTCAAATTTTGAACAACCACACAGAGAATTTGAAGATCAAATTAAAATCATAGGACAATTTTCTAGAACCGTCCAACAATTTCTAAATGGACCCACACGGGAGTTTAAAGAGCAATTACAAATTGTTTTACACAGGTCTGTGATTACAAAAAGCAATGGTCTCTCGGTCCGATCCGTACCTTCTCTTTCTTGTTTTTGCTGGTGGTTGTTGCTGAAGATGCAGCTCGGTCCAGTCCCTTCTGCTGGTAGTTGTTGAATAAGATGCATGCTCGCTCTTATTCTGCACGCTTGCTCTTCTGCACGATCGTCTGGGGTGACTGAGTCTGCAGTGCTGTAGCAAATATAATAGCACAGTATTTCCATTTGAGCGTTACAATTGGGGTGTCGAGTGGGCTTACAGCCGAGAGTGGAGGTGAGGGACAGTTTAATTCTAGTAGTGGGAAGTGGTGGGTGTACAGTGTGGTGGAGTGGAGGTGAGGGACGATCTAATTCCAGCGGCACTTGGCATTTGTAAATATTTTAATAAATTATTTCAAACAGTATGCGTCGTTTGAATTTAAAGCTGTGCGTGAGTTAACACAGCAAATCTGAGTGCTTCATCAATGCACCAAACGAAGCATATTCTTCTTGTAATGCCCCTAGAATGACTGTGGACCTTAAGGGCACCTGTCGAATGACCCGACTGAACAGACTTCAATAAAGTGGCCCTTCGAGTTAGGATGTGTCTTAATAAGGGAGAATCACCTGATGATGTGCATGACTATAGTTGATAAATGAGTTAATGAATTAAATTTTATGTGTGGAGTGGGATAATTGATTGATTAGTTCTTGCTTAAATGCTTAGCCTTGATTGATCAAGTCAAAGTACAGTAGGACGGTTACAGTCCTAGCTCTATGACTTGGGAGGACGTAACTGAGATGCGTCATAGCTTTCCGGATTTATTCTGAACTTCGGGACGAAGTTCTAAATAAGTAGGGGTGTATGTAGTGCCCCTAGAATACTACTGTAGTGCCCCTAGACTACTGTAGACATTGAGGGCACCTGGTGAGTGACCCGACTATTTGAAACATTAATAAAATAATTCCTTTGATTTTATTTTGAGTATATTTATGATTACGATTGATTGTAAATCAATAAAATAATGATATATGTTTGTGAGAAATGTGTGTAGCGACAGGTGAAACGGTTCACCGAAGGACACACAAAGGAATATGAAGGGTCGTAGAGTACGGGTAAATCACACACAGGGGGAGCAACGACGATGTCGACTTACGACAAGAATACCACGCATGAGCAGATAAGCACTGATCCGCTTGCTCAAGAGGAATGCGTGAGGGCGTACGAGGTAGGCCACGACGGAGCTGGTCACGTACGAGTTGAGGGGCGCGCAGTGAGAACGGACTCACTCCTCAACACCATTAGTCCCTAGATAGCATGTAGACGGAGGATGGATGGTAACAATTCCTAAAATCCCTACAAGAGTTCCCGCAAGTCAAAACGGAAAGATGGTGGCAGAAGGGCCCGACGATGTGGTACCCTGTCGAGAACGGAAAGAATGGATGCAAGGACCCAATGATGCAGTACCATGCCAAGGAATGGAAACCATGGATGACTGGACCCGACAGAGTGGTGCCATGTCAGAGAATTAAAATAAAGGAACCAGGAGCCCAACGGCACGGCACCGTGATCCTAGTGAGTTTGATTGTTAAATTTAACTGCTTAAAAACTTATAAGATTAACTCTAGATTATTACTTGGCAAATGCATAAAAATATTTTTAGGCATTTGCACATGAATAGTTATTTTTGTTGAGCATTTAAAATAATAGAAATCATTATTTAGGAGCAAAATAGAATCCTAAGATTAGACACCTAGTCAACTAAAATCTAGGAGTTAACTAAAGTATCTGGGGGACAGACTTGAGGAAACCTAGGGATTTAGGTGCATCTCCTAGAAAAGCTGACACTTGGATGGGTGAATGTTTTCTTTTAAAATGTAAAAATAATTATATAATTGTGCATGAAGCGACATGTGTCGCAGGAGGTTTTCCTTTATAAGGAAGACATTGGGAAGGGGAAAAGGGCCCATAATTTGGACGATTGTCGTAATTTTCGAGTGCCTCAAAGATTTGCTGCTATTTAAAGGGTTTGGCTAAGAAATCCTGGGGCGGAGGGGAAACCCAAGCTAGATTTCTGAAAAACGTGTGTGAGCTCTACAACCCAAAGCTCGGGGGAGGCCATGCGACTGAAAGCATGAGCCTATGGTTGGGTGGCGGAGGTAACGGTTGCTTCACCTATGGTTATACGAGCTTTTTCTGGAAGGATCCTATGAATGATGCGGACGACAATGGGATAGATGGATTGGATTGATGACAACTACTCCTCCGATAGCGGGATCGACCGACGAATGACAGGTATGAGGTTCCACTTGTATCTTCTTAAGGTAAATTTGTTTACTGTAGTTCAATTTTCTATCTTTGATATGTTCTAATCTGTGTCATATTATGTTGATGAGTTTCATATTAGTTTTAGGGACGACCCCACAAACGGGGGTCCCCACATTTGGTATCAGAGCCGGTCGAGCCTTGAGGGCACCGGACTCAAATTTTATGATTTGAAATGGTAGATAATATCGAAATTTTGGTTATATTTTATAGACAGAAAATTGTTTCAGATTTTGTAATGAATCTGTTATGAAATTATATTATAATTTTATTTGTTGTTTATGAATCTGTATGTGATAGTTGCATATGAGAATCGAGGCAATCTATAATACAATCCATTCTTGTACGCTCGATTGGGCAAATCGATATGCTATGTTGTTCATAATTCCTTGTTTGAAAGGTTCATTTTGTACACATTTTTTTTCTTTTAGATCTGTTGTTTTGATACTACTGTTTGTTAAAAAAAAATAAAAAAATACAGTCTATTCTTGTATGTTCGATTGATTTGAAAGGTTTAAGTTACACTCTGTTGTGGAGAAAAATTGTTAGCGAATAGTAGTTGACTTCTGGTCATCCTCAT
Organism: Larix kaempferi; assembly: GCA_027924585.1. Classification (NCBI taxonomy): domain Eukaryota; kingdom Viridiplantae; phylum Streptophyta; class Pinopsida; order Pinales; family Pinaceae; genus Larix; species Larix kaempferi. Next base: position 21,319 of record BSBM01000825.1, read on the forward strand.
GGATCCGCAAACCCACTGCTGGAGATGAATCTAATTTATGTATACAGTAATCATTCTTTAAATCCTTTCATTGGATCACAGAGAAATGCTGTGGGTCATGTTCATTGATATCGTATTTCTTTTGGTTATCAGATCTACTTCATTAGATCACAAAGAAATTCTGTAGACCATATTCCTTTTAAATATTTGAATCATTTCATTGGATTACAGAAAAATAATGTGGATCGTACTTAATCTATGTTCACATAGATCTGTGATCCATTTCGAGGTCTTAATTCTATTTGAAACTTCTATCTCTAGGATACGTTTCGATCTCTGTCCAAGAGATGACCGTATATTTCATGGCCTCTGTATTCCACTCTCCAACGCAACATTAGATCTGTAATCTATTTCCAAATTTATAACTAGATCTGAAATCTTAATTCCAGAATGGGTTGATCTCTGTTTTGATATCAGATAGACCATTTGTAAACTGAACCTGGAGCATTCTCTTTTGATCTCTGTGATAGGTCAACCATTAGACGCCAGATCACGGTATCTTAACTTTGCCAAATTGTTTTGTTAAATCTCTAAGATGGATCAACTCTACACACCCTATCGTGGTGACTTCAATGTTATTCCAGAAACTTTAATTAGTAACTCAGTTACTTATAATCCATGGACATAGATGATTTGATACCTTAATCCTAACATCTATGCGCCTTCAGATTTGTGAATTTTTTCAAGCAGAGAAAAACTCAGTTTCCATAAATTAAGAGGATTGATCATTAAATCCGACTGTATAGCCAAGACAACTGCTGGAAGTTGATGTTCTCCAGGCAATTCGATCTCTGAATCAGCGGCCTTTGAAGTCGATTTCTTAGGAAAAACCACCTCTTGGTTTTTTCTGCAGAGGTTTGATCTCCGCATTACCAATCACGTGTACACCTCATACTAGCTCTAGATTTTGTTGCTTCCCATAGAATTCACATCTCATCATTTTATTAATTCTTGTTATGGCTTTCAAAACCTCGAACCTCTCCATCGATCCGCCCTCGGTGGGACCTTCAACACAGTTAGCAGGGTGACAGAAAACCTATGAGCTGGAGAATATTTTTATTAAGATCAATTTTTCCGGGGATTGATACATTGACTGCTATCTTAGCAGAGGTAGGTGGAGTCATCCCACAACTGGTCGACAACATTAATTACCGAGGCCATCCCACTCGTGGTAGATCTTTAGCTGTAGTGTGAGATTATGTTCCTAATTATTAGAAGCTACCATAAACTGGAGCGGGTAAGGATGACAACTACAGCCTGAATATTTCCTCCCAATGGTTCATCAAGTTCTGATAAAATTGTCTAATTACTCGAATCGTTACCATGTCTTCCTCTAAGCTGCCCAAAAAAAAAACCAGTGATCTAAACCTCAACACTCCAATCTCTGTTCTATATTTTTAATTGATCTCTGAAGTAAATCAATCACTAAACGCCCAGATCATGGTGTAAGTATCTCTGTTATGTATATTTAATTGACCTCTGGAGTATTTATACCCTCTAATGCCCAATCGTGGATCATGATCTCTGTAAATTCATTCATGTGTGAACTAAACTCTAAGACGCCCAACGTATTCACCGTTATAATTATGTTTTCTCATTAAAATCGGATCCCTGTCATTTCTTGGCGGACATGAAAAACACCCAACGTATTCACCATTGTAATTCTGCTTCCTCATTAAATTCAGATCTCTGTCATTTATCTGGGGAGCGAAATCATATCTTTGTATCTCCATGTTATTAATCAACGCACCTGCTTCGGTTGGCAGGAGTAACTCAACGTGCTATAACCTTCAGTAAATCGTTGTGACCGCATACAGTTCGGCGTAGTTTTAGGAAGAGAACCATTGTAATCCCTTTATTAAATAAAGGTCACTTAAATGACTTTCATGTGCTGGCGTTCCTCCTCCAAAATTTGGAGCTCCTACCCGATAACGCTCAGAGTGGGTTCACTCTGAGGCCGCCTTCAATTAAAACTTAATTGCACCACCTCCCGATCACCACAATGACTATGATCCATTTCTTGTTTATGTAGTAGTATAAGGTTATAGTTAACAGAGTCATGCAGAAGTTTAATTGTTATACCTCGTACATTGTTATGCTTTATTTTTATGCATTCTTATAAAAATTTCTTTTAAACAATCATACATGACTCGAGAAAATTTTCCAATCTTAGAATGCACATATATATAAAGGTATATAGAATCATATGCTATTCAAGTTATAATATAGAGGTGTTAAATAACGAGTTCTCTAGTCAAAGAATTAATTAAAAAGAAGTCATTTATATATATATGAAAGCATATATATACAGCCTTATGTTATATAATTTTATTATATAGGAAGCGTTAATTATTAAAAAAAAAAAATTAATTAATTTTCTAGTAAAAAAAATAATAATTAAATAAAAGAGAATCACGTATATATATATAGAAATTTATGTTAAGTAAATTATAATATAGGAAGTATAAATTGAAAAAAAAAACACAATGTATGATGTGTGAGTTAGAGGAGTTTTAATAGTGGTCGAATGAGATAGTTAGTACAATTATAAATTCTCCATGTTAAAATTTTAAAGTGAAATATATCATGTGTATAATTATCTTAGTTTTTCTTTTATTAAGTATAAAAAAAATTAAATAGGTGACTCGTACTATGGTAATTTAAACAACATATGAAGTGAGAGATGGATGAGTTCTAGTTGTAGAGTATAGTAGTTTGTACCGATATTTATTTCATCATGTGAAATTATATATATATATATAATAAAGTATTTCATATGTGAATGTATTGATTTTTAAAGTATTATTATATTAAGTTAGTCATGGAAGTGAGAGTTTAGTATTTAGTATATCTAAGTGGTCAAAATGTGGAAGTCATGAATGTGTTTTTATATCAAAGTTAAGGAGGATAATGTTACATGCATGTGTTACTATATTAAGATTGGTATGAAAGTGAAAGATAGTAAATTTTTATGTAAATTAGTTAAGAAGTGAAGTCGATATGTGTCTTGTATGAGTTGTGGTTAAAAATGGAAGCTAATAAATGTGTGATTGTATTATGGTCACCCTTATAAAAATGTGTCATTAGTGAATAAGTAATGTCAGTTATATATATATATATATATATATATGATTTTTACAATTGTCTAGTGATCGGAAGTGATACATTTAATAATCAATTTAATGCATTTGGTGAATTACTAAATGACGGGAAATTTATAAATTTTAACTGACAAGACAACTTGATGTTTAGATTGATGAGACTTTGAAGGATTGTCGAGGAAGTGAATTTAAACTCAAAATTGAAAATGAGATACTGAGGTGACCAACGTCATAAGCTGAACACAATCACTTTGATTTTACATCATGATGAGACTGATAACAAAAAAAAAATGCAAACCTTATGTAACCGTCACATGGTATTGGAGAATTCTTAACAAGGAAAATCCACCAAACGAGTCAATAGAGACTATCTTAGTAAAATGAAGTATGGATACGATCGGCACTAGAACTATAATACAATGAGGGAGAGACGACTAGCTCTCGAGATGAAACTCGAAGAAGTTAATAAAATAGAAATGCTGTGACTTGATGAGTCCACTGGAGTGGTCCTAAGACAACCAAAATGACGAAATGAGGTAAGGATGTGATAAGCTCATTTGACTTGGACATGATGTTACTAATGAAAGGACTAAGAGTTAAATTTCAATATGTTCGACTAAGTCACTAAATTTTGACGACTAGAATCCTATCTTATTGAGAACCAACATTATTAAGACATTTTAGAGGTATTTGGAAGTAGTCTTATGGAAATTGGGTTTGGAATATTTGAGGGTCTCTCTCTTGACTTGTTAAAAACGTGACCATATCTTACCCATCTTCGATTGACGGAATATGTTATGATGTTTACCTTCTCGTCTTGGAGGGAAGGATGACCGAATAGATTTTGATCTTTGCTTGGATTTGTTGTGCTGAATGATGATTTGATAAATTATTGGGTGGTTATTGACACAACGCAGCTTGTAGATAATTTGGACATCATAGACCTTCATACATGACTGGGAGGTATGGAAAATATAAGTTGGTATTGACAATTATGAAAGTATTATTGGATTTTCATTACGCAAAATTACGACTGAGTTCCTGAGGAGGTACTGGAACCATACTAGATGATATAGAAAACTAATTATTAGAACCACTAGTGCTTATGGCCATGATTGTTTGATAAGAATAGAAGCGAATGACAAGAAGATATGAAGAGGAAATTATAGTAAAGCCTAGCGTCGAAAGTAAGAGAACAAAAATTAACTTTGGGACGAAGTTCTATATAAGAGGGGGTGTATGTAATGCCCCTAGAATGACTGTGGACCTTAAGGGCACCTATCGAGTGACCCGACTGAACAGAATTCAATAAAGTGGCCCTTCGAGTTAGGATGTGTCTTAATAAGGGAGAATCACCTGATGATGTGCATGACTATAGTTAATAAATGAGTTAATGAATTAAATTTTATGTGTGGAGTGGGATAATTGATTGATTAGTTCTTGCTTAAATGCTTAGCCTTGATTGATCAAGTCAAAGTACAGTAGGACAGTTACAGTCCTAGCTCTATGACTTGGGAGGACGTAACTGAGATGCATCATAGCTTTCCGGATTTATTCTGAACTTTGGGACGAAGTTCTAAATAAGTAGGGGTATATGTAGTGCCCCTAGAATACTACTGTCGTGCCCCTAGACTACTGTAGGCATTGAGGGCACCTACTGAGTAACCCGACTATTTGAAACATTAATAAAATAATTCCTTTGATTTTATTTTGAGTATATTTATGATTACGATTGATTGTAAATCAATAAAATAATGATATATGTTTGTGAGAAATGTGTGTAGCGAAAGGTGAAACGGTTCACCGAAGGACACACAAAGTAATATGAAGGGTCGTAGAGTACGAGTAAATCACACACAGGGGGAGTGACGACGATGTCGACTTCCGACAAGAATACCACGCAATGAGCAGATAAGCACTGATCCGCTTGCTCAAGAGGAATGCGTGAGGGCGTACGAGGTAGGCCACGACGGAGCTGGTCACGTACGAGTTGAGGGGCACGTAGTGAGAACGGACTCACTCCTCAGTGCCATTAGTCCCTAGATAGCATGTAGACGGAGGATGGATGGTAACAATTCCTAAAATCCCTACAAGAGTTCCCGCAAGTCAAAACGGAAAGATGGTGGCAGAAGGGCCCGACGATGTGGTACCCTGTCGAGAACGGAAAGAATGGATGGAAGGACCCAACGATGCGGTACCATGCCAAGGAATGGAAACCATGGATGACTGGACCCAACGGAGTGGTGCCATGTCAGAGAATTAAAATAAAGGAACCAGGAGCCCAACGGCGCGGCACCATGATCCTAGTGAGTTTGATTGTTAAATTTAACTGCTTAAAAACTTATAAGATTAACTCTAGATTATTACTTGGCAAATGCATAAAAATATTTTTAGGCATTTGCACATGAATAGTTATTTTTGTTGAGCATTTAAAATAATAGAAATCATTATTTAGGAGCAAAATAGAATCCTAAGATTAGACACCTAGTAAATTAAAAGGTAGGAGTTAACTAAAGTATCTGGGGGACAGACTTAAGGAAACCTAGGGATTTAGGTGCATCTCCTAGAAAAGATGACACTTGGATGGGTGAATGTTTTCTTTTAAAATGTAAAAATAAATATATAATTGTGCATGAAGCGACATGTGTTGCAGGAGGTTTTCCTTTATAAGGAATACATTAGGAAGGGGAAAAGGGCCCATAATTTGGACGATTGTCGTAATTTTCGAGTGCCTCAAAGACTTGCTGCTATTTAAAGGGTTTGGCTAAGAAATCCTGGGGGGGAGGGGAAACCCAAGCTGGATTTCTGAAAAACGTGTGTGAGCTCTATGACCCAAAGCTCGGGGGAGGCCATGCGACTGAAAGCATGAGCCTATGGTTGGGTGGCGGAGCTAACGGTTGCTTCGCCTATGGTTATACGAGCTTTTTCTGGAAGGATCCTATGAATGATGCGGACGAAAATGGGCTAGATGGATCGGATTGATGACGACTACTCCTCTGATAGTGGGATCGACCGACGAATGATAGGTATGAGGTTCCACTCGTATCTTCTTAAGGTAAATTTGTTTACTATAGTTCAGTTTTCTATCTTTGATATGTTCTAATCTGTGTCATATTATGTTGATGAGTTTCATATTAGTTTTAGGGACGACCCCACAAACGGGGGTCCCTACACTTCTATCATTAAAATCTAACCATTGAATATTAAAAATACAATAAATCACCCACCCCCGACCCACCCCCAAAAGTTGGAAGAATACGCCTATCGGCATAATTAGTATTTCTTAAAAATAAGAAAATATATTAACAATTTAAGAATTAAAAAAGACCAAAATTTAAAGCCTACTTGTTAATGGATCATTAACTAATCATTTCAAATAATATAGTTTTACTTAAATAACTTTTTAATAGACCACCAACTTGTTAACACCAAAATACTGTCCACTTTTCATTTCCACCACATAGACCTTCACATATCCAAAATACCAAAGTTAAAAATTAAATTTACTCATAATTAAACAAAAACCATGAGCCATGTCACCTAAATTTTGGATTCTTCTTTCCAAAAAAGAAGAAAGTTGGCACATTCTCTAAAACATAAGAAAATGATAAGGATCTCCAAAAAAAGAAAAATTCTCCAAAAAATAATAAAATACTATGGTCCAATACCATCAATCATAAAAAACCATCAATCACCAAAAACCATTTATCTAGTTGGATTCTTATCTCCCCTAACTTACTCATGTGCCTATATAATGAACATGAAGGTCCCTCCTTTTACAACTTTAGACCTTTAGAGGCATTTTATGTCCATTTGAGAACCATTTTCTTACCTTTCTCCATATATTACATACACCCCTACTCTGCCAAAATCTCCATTGAGACCCTATCTTCTTATGTTGAGTATTAGCACCTTGTGACGTGGAGTTGGAGAACATTTAAGCTGTGTGGAGACCAGGGTCATAGCACTTCAGCAGGCTGCAAGGGCCCTTTGTCCCAGGTTTTCCTTTGGTCCATGTATATCTCACCACATATAATACAAAAATCATTCTTTAATATACTCATTGTGTGTTGAATGAATGTTAATTAATTTTATTTATCGTTTACATGCATATTAAACTTAGATTTATTTTCTTGTTGTTTGGTTTAATTTATTGTCTCTCGTACTCTGCTTCGGATTCCATAATCCTTAGTAGGTACCTCTTGGAACGTGCTGGTATGAAAACACTAGCAACAGTTTTGGCGACTCCACTGAAAGCAACTAACAAAGCCGTGAACCCACCTCCTAAGCTTGAAGTGTGAGCACCTCTACCTTGCGCCTTGGGCGATGTTTTGGGTCATGCTACCCAGCATTGTCTGACATTGCGCATCCTCCACACTCACATGCAAATGTTGGATGATTATCATCATGTCGTAGTGGTAGAATTGCCTAGAATTCCCAAAGTGTGTAAGATGTCATTGTGTACCAACCATCCTTGTGCGATATATGGCTTATATGGTCATTACTCTCACCGTTGTCCAGATTTGGGAAAATAATGGTCTATGTTGGTCGACTTGTGTCGACTCCCCCTCGAGTCCCAAGTGACAATCATTGAAGAAGTCCACCCTCCCACATCTTCTTTCGATGGCACGAATAGTATTTGTTTCATCTTGTCTACTGAGCAACCTTCTCTATCATCGACAGATGCTAATCCCTCTGATCATTCTACCCGATGCTTTCATAGTGACAACGTGATACTTGAACCCATTATGATGCCCATGTCCACCCAGGTACCTTTAAAGAAGGGGACCTTGTCCTCGTCTATGATCAAACCCATGATAAGCCTAGAAAAGAGAAGTTCGAATACATGTGGTAGGGCCCTTAAGTTGTTAAACACTGCCTCGACAATGGAGCATACATCGTTGATTCTGAAGGTCCCCTCTTGAAGAACCCCCACAATAGGTTGTACCTCAAGAGATTTTATGCTTGATTCGCCTAACCTATTATTCCTTGGACCATAATATTTTATTATTTTTTGGAGAATTTTCCTTTTCTCAAGATCCTTATCATTTTCTTATGTTTTCAAGAATGTGCCAACTTTTTTTTTTTTGAAAGAAGAAATATCCAAAATTTAGGTAACATGGTTGTAATATCCTGATTTTGACCCCATTACATTAAAATGTAAAGGATGTAATATTTTTATAAAATCATGGTGAGGATCTCAAGGCTAAGGCCCTGCCATCGATTTAGTGATGCATATGGTTTGCATGCTAGCCAGACACAATGGAATTGCAAATATCATGTAAATATGCATTTTAATAAAAATACCCACAACTAGCTATGCAATGCAATGCAACAAGAGATGGGGACATAATTTTTACAATGAATTGGGAGGGAAATATTCAAACCCTTGATACAATAAATTCAATCCAATTGTCAATGAGAGAACCCACAAACCCTCAACTACCCATGTTGACTTTTGTGCCCAATCATTCATTTTTCCCAAGAGTTGGTTGAGTTAGTTAATGCCTTGGGAAATGGAGATGTATGGCTGTCCAAATTCAGGTATGGGAAAGCTACCAATTTTGGGAAAAAATTGTTTGGATTCCTTGGCAAGAAAAAAGCCACGAATTTTCTCCCCAAGCCATTATTCACCAACCAAATTTGCTCTCTCACGAGTTCTGAGCTTGCTGGGTGTTTTCCCTCCATGTTTTTATGGTTTTTCCTTGTTTTCTAGCTGGGAAGAGGGTGTTTTGGTGTTGCAGAGTTGTTGGGAGGAAGGGAGCTCGATTTGGGGTTTCATTGAGGCCATTTTGACCATTTGGAATGCTCATCACCTATGGGAGAAAATTGGTTTTTCCCCCTGTGGTCGAGTTCCCTTTCCACAGTTCGTTTTGGGTAAGTCACGAATTGGGAGAGCCAATGGGAACCCTGTTTTGCAAATCCCTTTGTAAAATCCTTTATCCATGCCTAACCATTTTGCTTGTTGTGTGTGGAAAGAGTATGCTGGGGTATGGGTTATGGGTATTCATTGTTTTTGCTTGAGCTTAAGTGCAAGCATCAAGAAATGAAGAGTGTTCATAGTTAGCTTGATAAACCCAGTTGTAGAATGTCTTGGCTTAGATGCAATGTTCATCTGGCTGTGCATGAGCTTGAGTGTTCCCTTTCCTTGTAGAAATCATGCCTAGCTCATGGGTGGCAGTTGTGTTGAGATATTGATGAACACAATTGGCCTATGGTTGGGTGGAGCGTTGCAGCGACATGGGACAACTTCATAATCAATATAAGTATTCTCTGTGTGTATTTAATTCTGCAACATTTTAATTTGATGACTGTAATTGATATGCTGAATGCATATGAAATGTGTGTAGGTGATGTTTTATTCCGTTGTGCCTGTTTTGTTTGATTTGCATCTACACACATATGCATTTTATTTGTAATGTCATGAATTGGTTCATGATGAATGGGGCTAAGTTTTGTAAAAGACCATATTTTGGTGTCTCGTTCCCTTCCTTGCATTGGATCGACGGGAGGGGATGTGACAATGGCTCATGGTTTTTGGTGGATTATGAGCCGATTTAATTTTTAACTTTGGTATTTTGGTTATGTGAAGGTCTATGTGGTGTATCTAAGAATCTATAATGCTTCCATCCCCTTGCTTTCTATCATTGGGCCTGGCCTCTATTGTGATGCCCCATGACTGGCACCTTTCAGGATTTGCCTCCCCGTCTCCCGACTGCAGAGATTTCAGATTTATGCACCATTTATTCTAGTTATCATGTGGCTTCATTGCACTCTCATCCACAACCTTAATCGTAGCCCTATCCCCAACCAACACCTTCCACCAGTTAGTTGTCAGGAAACCAATGGGGAGCTATGCCTATACATCAAATCTCATTTTTGTTCCCACCTTCAGGAATCCCGATTACACCCATTATGGCTACTTTTAATCTTCTAGATTTTACGTTAGGCCTTCCTGTTTGGTACCTCACTCCACCAAACCCACCCTCAACCTTGCAGGTCGTTTTGACACCTGTGCAACTGATTGATACTGCCAATAATCCACCTATGGGTTTTCCCACCACAACATCATCGGTCCCCCCACATCCTCCACCTAAGAAGGATGGGTGAATGACCACGAAGGAAATTCCGTTGAAAGAAACGAACAAATCCATGAACCCACCTCCTAATCCCGAAGCCTGAGCACCTCCACCTTGAGACTTGTACGATGTTTTAGGTCACTCTACCCAACATTATCTGACATTGCCCATCCTCCACACTCACATGCAAACATTGGACGATTATCATCATTTTTTCATGGTGGAATTGACTAACATTCCCAAAGTGTGTAACAATTCATTGCGTACCAACCATCCTTATGCGATATGTGGCTTATATGGTCATTACTCTCACCATTGTCCGGATTTGGCCAAATATCGGTCTGTTTTGGTCGACTTGTGTTGCCTCTCCCTCGAGTCCCAAGTCATAATCATCAAAGAATTCCACCCTCCTGCATATTCTTCTGATGGCACGAACACCATTTGTTTCATCTCGTCTACTGATCAACCTTCCCTGTCATCGACAAATGTTGATCCCTCTGATCTCTCTACTCGATGCTTTCACAGTGATGATGAGATACTTGAAGCCCATTACAATGCCCATGTCCACCCATGTACCTTTAAACAAGGGGAACTTGTCCTCCTTTATGATAATGCCTATGATAATCCTAGAAAAGGGAAGTTCAAAACCATGGGGCAGGGCCCCTATGTTGTTAAACATTGCCTCAGCAAGGGGGCATACCTCCTTCCTAGTTTTGAAGGTCACCTCTTGAAGAACCCCTACAATGGGTTGTACCTCAAGAGATTTTATGCTTGATTCACTTAGCCTATTATTCCTTCTACCATAGTTTTAAAATTTTTACACATTTTTTCCTCAAGATCCTCATGGTTTGTTTCCATGGTTGTTCCCAGATGGATCATGCCCCCTACGTTTATGTCGGCTTCACCAATGGTTCAAGTAGATGGTCTCCATATTTCACCTCGACTGTTTGGGTCCTTTATTCCCCCTCACATGAGTTTATCCATATCGACGGAATGTGTGTTGGCACCACCACGAATAATCAAGTTGAGTATGACGTTGTAGCTGGTCTCCTGACTGCCACCCTCCATTTGGGTATTTGTCACCTTGAAGTCTTCCTAAACTCCCAGCTACTTGTCTCCCAATTGAATAACTGCTATTAGGTATGCGATCCTTGCCTCTTTAGAAATTTCTTGCACACTAGACAATTGGTTAGACATTTTGAATCCATTTCATTCATACATGTTCCTATAATTACAATAGTGTTGTAGACCAAATGGCCAATGACATTCTAGAGTGGCATATTAATCATTGCGTATAGGAAATAAACCATACACATGCATTATCATATCATTTTGCATTCACATGTCCACATACATCATATAGGCATCATTGCATAAGAGGATTATAAACATAAAAAACCAAAAAATAATGCATACATACCATCACCAAACCTTTTTGGGCCATTTTTGGTTTGCCTCGATTTGCATGCCATCACATGAGTCCCCTTTTCAATATATTTATATATAGTTTTCAAGTTTTAAATGCACATTTTACGCTTGGGTATCCTTGTTTTATGTATAGAAATAGGTTCTGGAGGCATCCCATCCTTTCTGGTGATTACCGTCCCTGTAGGTATAACATCTTAACCTTGCATATAGGTACTCTCCCTTACTGAATATCTATGCATTTTCCTTATTACTTCCCATTTACGGTTTTAGGATCCCCCCTCTATTAGAGTAAGTGGCCCAACCCATCCACCCTTGCACTCTCCCCTGTTCGGCAGTAGAGACTACCTCACATGGGTGACCTTTTAGTACCCATTTCATTTTTTGTCCATTCCATTGATATCCCCTTAGGATTTGGATTCATTGTAGTCTCATGTCCTAAAATGAATACATATGCTCTCTTTCACACCATCACTCTTTGACCTACCCTATGGACTCTCACATTTTTCAATGCTCTGGCATGATGATATTCTTACCACATGTTCATGATACCTTTGCTTCATCCATACTGCAGTTCTTATGTTATTCTTCCACCATTACTCTCCCTACAAGGAGGTCCCATCAATTTTCTTCCCTCCCCTCACTAAGTCTCATCTACTCCCATTTTGAAATTTGAACCATCCTCATTGAACACTTCCTCCTTTCCTTGTTGGGATATTCCTATACTCCATCCTAGTCCTAACAACATTTTGCATTTTTTCATTTTCAGTCATGCATGCAATCATGATTTTGCATGCATGCATACAATTGCATGCATCCCAGTCATCAATCCCAGCACCTGGCCCTCAGTTAGCTAGCTCCGGGAGCTTCTTTCTAATCATTTTCAGCCCTCCTAGTGCTTAGTGCACCCTCCTTTCACCTACCACTTGTGAAAGGCGCTCTCTCTCACCTACCACTCAATTGCACTTCAGTTCGTTGAGTTATCTTTAGATCTTTCCTTCATTTAAGGCTATATTGACTCCTCAACTGACTGTATCACTCCGATGGACCTCCAATGAGACTATACTGCCTATGCTGAATCCAGTTAGATTCTCATGCGCCCACCACTGAGCCTCATTCATTCAGTTAGTGCCTCCATGTGCCAGTTACACCTACCACACTCAGTTAGACTCAGTTTGACACCTGGTTGATAGTTACTTGTGCATTCATGACTCCACTGATGATGATTAGGACTCCTAGTTGTGCTTTGATGACACTCCATTGATCTGATGATCACTCCATGAAGGTTAATTCGAATTGCCACCTTGGCATTCGAATCCTCACCATTGTATTATTTATTTGTCCATATTGTGATTAATTAATTAGTGTGTGATGTTATTCTTCTTCTATCCGAGTTCTACTGTGTCATAATTATGTTGCTCCTTTACATTGCATTGACTACTCTTCTTCTATTTTTCTGCTTAATCTTAATCTTTCTTGTGAGGTATACATCAGCTCTTAGATCTACTGTGAGGATTTTCACATGGTATCAGAGCATGTTGAGAGTATTGTCTATCTCCATTCCTGAGAATTTTTTGCAGGTTATTATCAAGATTTCGAGTGCAGCAGTTGCAGTAGTTTCTGCACTTTTGCAGTAGTAGCAATTGTAAACATTTTCTATTGTTTTTGCAGGTCTTCTAAAATAGCTTCCATGAATTTGGAAGGAATTACTCCTCTTTCTCCATTCAACTATGATGAATGGAAACCAAATTTGAAGAGACATGGTCTCTTTGATTATTGTTTTGAAAGAGAGTTTGAATCCTCTGAAGAAGAGAATTACTGGTTAAATGAAGGTAACGGAGCCTATGCAGCCATGTTGTTTGCTATGTCTCGTTGCATGGTACACTACTTCCTTTCTGCTGAATCTTCAAAAGAGCTATGGGCCCATCTGGATGAAAGATTTGGCAAACAGAATGAAGGGATTGGTCCAAACCATTTCGAGAGCAAGCCCAGTGATGCAATCACACTCCTTGATGGTCTCTCGGATCATGACTCAGTATCAAACATATCTCATATTGAAGTTGTCCACAAAGAAGAAGAACTTGCAGATTCTACACTCATACTCCAAATTTCTTCTATTTCGAATTATGTGCCAACTCACACTCTAGAAACTGCAGAGGTTCTTAAATCCTCTCTTGCAAAAGAGTTTGTTGGTTTGCATCATGATCTATTGAATGTTTTGGAGATCAAATTAGCAATTGGAGGTAATGCATTCGCTCTCCTTGATCACTCACCTCTTATGTACTACTATAGATCATTTGTACATGCTCTCAGAAGTTTATTGAAGATGTAGGGCATTGCCATTCTCTTGGGATAATTTCTCATGCATTTTATGGTTTTGATCTCACCTCTACTGGTTCAAAGGAGGTCTCAAGAAACCATTCATTAAGTCTTGGAGCTAATTTAAAATCCAAGCAATCACTACTTGGGATAATTTCTCATGCACATCATGGTTTTGATCTCACCTCTAATGGTTCAAAGGAGATCTCAAGAAACCATTCTTCAAGTCTTGGATTTGCTTTGGATTCAAAGCATTCACTATCATGTGATGGTTCTTTTGGGCATAATCTCACCTATGATGGTTCGAAGGAGAAAACAAAAGACTATCTACACATTCATGGATTTTATCCTACCTCAGCTGATTCAAATCACGGGTTCCAGGATCATCCTCGTACTTTTGGATTTGTTCTCATCACATTCGATCTGAAGAGCAAGTACAAGCACATGCTTTTTGAGTATGAACCACTTGTTCCCAAGAAGAAGATACCTCCAGACATATGACCAAGCATCACACCTGCTTGAGTTTGGAGCATTTATTTTTGGTGTTCCCTACAGTCTATTTTGAGGAATCTTACCAATTCTTAAAATGCCCACTATAAAATATTTTGGGATATTTTTCTAAAAATATTTCAACTTCTAAATATTTTGTATAGTTTATAAAATAATTTGGCCATTTTTAGAGTGAAAAAAAATCCACCCCATCAAAATTAGGTGAAACAAGTCTTCAAAAAATGCAAATTGGTGAATTTTTTTTGGAAAAAAATATGGAAAAATAGCCCATGGGCTAAATTTTGCCCCTAAAATTTTCCTTGATTTCTTCATCCTTCTTTTTCATTTTTTCCCTTCACTCCTCATTTTCCCACTTTCCTCTACTATTATTTTCTTGCTTCACCTCCTTAATGGGTGCTTCATTAAGGGCTTGTATCTTGGACTACTCATATTTGTTCTTGAGTTTGTATTTTTCTTCTTTCAACTCTTCTTGAATTTTATTCATCTCTTCCATTTTTTAGTCCTTTATCCATATTTTTAATTAGAATAGTTCTTCAATTACTTCCCATATAACATTTAGTCTAGTATTTTTATCAATACTCATCCACCACTCCCAAGTTTCATCATCAAATTTGATACCTGCCCCAAAAGGATTCTTGTTGGTTTCCCTTATCCTTAACCATTTCTTAGAATTGATCTCATGTTTATATACATATCCACTAAAATTAGGAATTGTCATTTTTTTAACTTGTATCTAACCAAAACCCTCAACTTCCAACATAAATTTATTGAAAATAATTTCTAAAATGGATAATATTATTTTTCCAACATACTATCATGTGTTTCATCTTTCCAACATATTTTGAATCACCTAAATTGGACCTTTCACTAAAAAATAATGCTAATTTAAAAGTACCATACATTTTAAAACCTTGATTTGGAGTTTATCTTGTTGGCCAACCTTCTACCTAAGGTAAGTCTGAAAATTTTGGCCCCTATAAATATAAAATTTCTTCTTGTAGTAGCCTGATATTTCTTCTTTGAAATTCGTAGATTTCACCAAATTATGATGAACCCAAATAAAGTTATGGAAACTTTCCTATAATGTTCCCATTCAAATAATTGTATAGCAGACAATCCCCATCAATCCTACCAAGTTCCCTAGGTTGAATGGGTACATTGGGAATTGTAATAAGGGGGCAAAGGAATAATGTTTACACATTAGAATAGTCCAAGTATTTAATAAATAAGTTGAATAAATGAATCCAAGAGGAATTATACGTGGCGAATGGTTTTGAGGACATTTGGAGGATGTGGGACCCCCACTAGCTTGGTTTCTCACTGCCACATGGAAAATCTCACTTGGCATTTCAAATCCATGGGAAAGAAAACATTATTGGGTGAGTTGGTAAGGCATACACATGGCATGGAGCATATTAGGTCGAAATGTGATGGAATAGTAACCTCCATGAAAGAGGAAGAGTCAAATTGGATACTAGTGGACACTTGGGCTAGATTCCCTAGTCTTATGACAATAATGATGAAGCATCTATGACATCCATGACAAAATTCAGATCTAACTTATTACACCTGACCATTATGACATGTCAGCCCCAAAAATAGGCTCAAGAAGGTGCTCATGAAGTTGGGGGAAGCTAAAGAGACTCCTACTCGAATTTGAGAGAAGATGGAGGGTTGGAAACTAGGAGACAAGTGGCAAATGTGGAATATTTCCTAAGTGGAAATATCTAAAAGATAATGAGAGGATTTCGACCCTTAGAAGTCTAATGTTGGTTATAAGATGTAGAAATCAAGTATGCAAATGGCTTTTGATGATTTGAGAAAAAATGTATTTGTGAAGAGAGAGCTAGTGGATGACTAGTTTCTTGCCTTAGCCAATTTCGAGGATGAAAGATTCCCATCCAAGTTGGTGTTTGGAGAGGCCACTCATGTATTTAATGGTGATTTAATGGAGTTTGTATTTTCAGGTATCATCTATAGGAAGGTTCATGGTTTGGTTTAGTGCAGCACTTCCTCTCCACCATTTCCAATTTTGAAAGCATATTCATGCTCCTTGAGGGAGGGCATTTTTGGTGAGCACTTGTACTCATTGGGAGAGCTTCATATAATATATTTATGATTGTAATAGCTTCATATCCCCTGTTCTTCATATTCATAAAGTTTCAGGTCAAAATACCCATTGATTGTATGCAAAAATGTTGATTAATGAGCAAACAATGTCCATTTCCCCACTACATTGATGTATAGCATGATAATGCTGATGATTTTGAATGAATGGATGATTTTCTGATACATTTATGATTAATATACTGACATGGATGTATTTTTCAAGTTTCATGTCCTGTACTTGAGCATTTGAAGTAATTTTACTCAGTTTAATTACATTGGGAGAAGAAATAGTGTCATTTCCCCAAGGGCCGAATTTGTGATTTTTGAGCTGAATGAGAGAGGTTTGGAACAGAGATAACAATCAATTAATGATGCACATGAGACCTTAATAACATCCTTAATACATCCCCTACCTCTATTCAGAGATTCGAAGGAGTTTGGAAGCATTTGGGAGGCCATTTTCATTGTTTGCTCAGGGGGGATTTGATGCATAAATTGCTAGTTAAAATACCATACATTGACCAGAATACAAATCAAATTTGCAGAAGTATTTTGAGGGTTATAAATCATCCTCGAACTTAATATTCAAGTCTAAATATCATTCATACACCCTTACAGAAGATTTGGGAGCATTTGGGTAAATTTGGAGGCCAAAACAGTAAAACTAGTCAAAGTTCGAATTGGGGAAAAATTGAAAAATTGGGCATTTTCATTAATTTTTGAAAAAATGACATTACAAGTGGTATAAGAGCATGGTCTTGGAACCTGATGGTATTAACAAGTAGCCACACAAGTAAACCACCACCCTTTGTATCAGTAGTTGAAGAAGTTTTGGTTGAAGAAGAGATAGTAGCAGAAAAATAGTTTTTTCTAAAACAATGGGTAGAGAGGAGGAGGAAAAATTAAGACATAAGGAGGAATTTATTGAAGCCTTAAAACCATGTTTTGATGGAATTACCATGTGTATGCTAGAGATGAGTAGAGAAATTATGAAAAGTTTTGAATTGCTAGGTAGCCAACTTTCAGGCAAAGGGATGATAGGAGATAAGAGTGGTTTGCATTCAGGGGAAAAGATAAAAGGGAGTGAGAATATTTTTTCAAGCACACGACCACATAATATACCTGATGAATTCCAAATCACACAAATACATACTACACCTAAATTTCTCACACCCAAAGAACAGCTCAATATTGAGGTGGATTATAAGAAACTAGCAAATGATTGGAATGATTTGAATGAAGAGTGTAAAAGAGGTGTACCATTCAGTGGCTACATTGATGCTATACAAAAAAATGAAAAGGAGGGAAGACAATAGGATTCCATTCCAAAACAAAGAATTAAATAGTGATATTGGAAAAATGTCACTTCCTACTTTTGATGGTTCTTCTCAAAATTCTGCTAACACTTGGGTGCAAATATTGGATGTATATTTTTAGTTGAATCCTATGTTGGAAGAGGATGCATTAAAAATGGCCATTTTGCATTTGGAAGGAGATGCCAATGAATGGTGGTTTCATGGGATGAAAACCTTGGGTCATAATCAGGTTAAAACATATGGAGAATTTGTTGACAGGGTACTAGAGAGATTTGAACAAAAAGATCCAGAATTGCCTTTCAAAGAACTAGCTCAATTGAAGCAAATTGGGACCCCTATTGAATATATATTGGACTTTCAAAAACTATCAATTAAGGTGGCTAATGTCTCTATGGGAAGATTAGTATTGCTGTTCACTGAAGGTTTGGCTGAACCCTTAAAAGGTTTGGTCAAATCCCACAAGCCAACTACATTAAAAGATGCAATGAGCTTGACTAGGGATCTCCAAAATGTGCTTCCTAGAACAAGATTTCCTCCCAAGCCTAGCTACAAATTTGAAAAGAAACCTTGGAAAATGGATGGATATGATAAGAAATCTTGGAAAAGAGAGTCATTTGAAAGGAATAAAAAAGAATGACTAAACAGGGATGAACTTTGAAAAAAGAAATGGTGCTTCACATGCTTCCAACTATGGACACCGGGGCACAAATTTACTAAAGGAAAGGCTCAATACATAGAGGTATTTTCTAATAATGAGGGGTATGATGGGGGCATGGATGAAGATAGACATATTTCATATCAAGAAGAGGCATATGAGACAACAGTAGAAGAGGAAAGACAAGAATAAAATCATCCTTCACCGGATAAAGCAAGAATGGTAGTACTTTCAACAGTACCTCGCTATCATACTATCCGATGCAAGGGTGTGTTACAAGGACAAAGAACTTCAGTTTTGGTAGATGGAGGAGCCACCCATAACATCATTGATGCAGAGATGGTGGAAAAAAGAAAGATACCTATTCAACCATTTGATGGCTTCACGGTTGTCATTCCTGGTCACAACACAATGCAATGCAAAACATGGGTTCCAAAGCTGCAAGTCACCGTAGGTAACTATACTTTTGTTGATAGTTTTTATGTGGTTGATGTTGTTGATACTAATGTGGTTTTGGGAGTGCAATGGTTGTATTCAATAGGAGAGCATACAGTAAATTATCAAATTCCCGAAATGAAATTCCAAGATTCAAAAGGAGTACAAAGAGTTGTGAGAGGGCAACACACTTATCCAAATCAAGTAGTGACTTGCAATAGTATGAGATCTATATTGAGGCACGGGGACATAGAATGGGTTGTTGAATGTCATTTTACATCTCCCAAACCAAATATAAATGTTGTTGGACAACCAAAGGAGATAGAGAGACTTTTGCAAAAATATGAAAAAGATTTTAGAGACCTTCTACATGGTAGACCACCGGATAGGGGGGTTGAGCATAGCATTATTTTGGAGGAAGGTACTTCACCCATTCAGATACCACCTTATAGACATCCTAAAAAGTTTGGAGATGAGATTGAAAAAGCTATCCAAGAACTCCTAGAGTTGGGACTCACTAGACCAAGCTCTAGCCCTTATGCTTTTTCAGTAGTGCTAGTGAAGAAAAAAGATGGAACATTGAGAATGTGCATAGACTTTAGAGATTTGAACAAAAAGACTATCAAGAATAGGTATCCTATTCCTAGGATTGATGAGCTCATGGATGAGCTACATGTGGCCAAATACTTATCCAAAATTGACCTTAGATCAGGGTATCATCAAATTCGAATGAAAGATGAAGATGTGCAAAAGACTGCTTTTCGATGTCATTATGGTCACTTTGAATTTCTTGTCATGCCTTTTGGGTTAAATAATGCTCCAACCACATTTCAAGAATGCATGAATAGGATCTTTTGCAAGAAACTAAGAAGGTTTGTTTTGGTTTTCTTTGATGACATTCTCATTTACAGTAAAACATGGGAAGAGCATTTGCAGTAGTTAGAGATTGTGTTGAAGGTTTTGCAAGAAAAGTCCTTATTTGCTAAGTTGTCAAAGTGTGAATTTGGGATGAAAGAATTACTGTATCTTGGGAACATTATTGGGAAAGAAGGAGTGAAGGTACACATGGAAAAAATCAGGTCTATCTTAGAATGGAAATCACCAAGAAACATCACCGAATTGGGGGGTTTTATTGACATATGCACATACTACAAAAAATTTGTGAAGAGATTCTCCAAGTTGACTTCTCCACTCACTGATTTGACTAAGAAGGATGCTTTCAAGTGGGATGAAGAAGTTGAAAAGGCCTTCCAAAAAATGAAAGAGGTAATGAGTAGTTGTCCCATACTTGCACTTCCTGATTTTACTAAACCTTTTGTTGTGGAATGTGATGCTTCAGGTGGAGGAATAGGGGTTGTCCTAAAGCAAGGCCAACAACCCATAGCCTTTGAGAGCAGAAAGTTGCAGCCTCATGAAAAAATTTACTCCATCTATGATAAAGAAATGTTGGCCATTATACATGCATTAGCCAAATTCAGACAATACTTGGTGGGCAGCAAGTTTGTGGTGAAAACTGACCACAATAGTCTAAGACACTTTCTCACCCAAAAAGATCTAAATGAAAGGCAAAAAAAGTGGGTAAGCAAAATCCAAGCTTATGATTTTGATATTAAATATGTCAAGGGAAAGAATAATATAGTAGCAGATGCTTTGTCAAGAAGACCTTCTTTTTCTCTCATGGACATTGCCAAGGATTGGAAAAACATGCTACTAGTTGAATATGCTAAAGAAAAATTTGCTTGTGATGTGTTGGATGGAATCAAAGGGGATGATAACTATAGGATTTTGAATGGGATGATATATTATAAGGGGAGAATTTATTTAGTTCATAACTCAAAGCTCAAGTACTGAATTTTGTAAGAAGCACATGATTCTCCACTAGCGGGCCATCCGGGGATCTTCAAAACTTATAGACAGTTGAGGCAAAGGTTTTTTTGGAAAGTTTTGAAGGAAGATGTTCAGAAATATGTGAATGAATGCAAAGTATGTCAACAAAACAAATCAGAACTCACATGTTCATTTGGGCTATTACAACCATTGCCCATTCTGGAGCAAAAATGGGACAATATCTCCATGGATTTCATCACTGGTTTGCCTAAATATTTGAGTAAGGATTGCATCTATGTGGTAGTGGATAGGTTGACAAAGTCTGCTCATTTCTTTGTTGTTACATCATATTTTAGTGCTGCACAAGTGGCTGATTGTTTTTCAAAGAAATCTTCAGATTGCATGGGCTCCCCAAGAGCATTGTTAGTGACAGAGATAGTAGATTCATGGGTGCCTTTTGGCAATAAATTTTTAGATTGGTGGGCACTCAATTGACTCCAAGTACCAGCTATCATCCACAAACTGATGGACAAACAGAGAGGGTGAATCACTGGTTGGAAGGGTACCTAAGAAACTATGTGAGAGAGCAGCAAAAAGCATGGGCAAAATGGCTACAGTTGGGTGAGTTTTGCTACAACAACACTTATCATATGTTAATAGGGATGTCTCATTTCAAAGAATTATATGGTTATGATACACTTACATTTGCTAAAATCATACTTGGTGATAGTAGAGCCCCAAAGGCTAAAGATTGGGTGGAAGAGAGCCAAGACATTTTAAAGCTCTTGAAAGACAATTTGCAGGTTGCTCAAAATCAACAAAAACAATATGCTGATAGACATATGGAAGAAAGAACCTTTCAGGTCAACGATTTAGTATATTTAAGGTTGCAGCCATATAAGCAAACATCTCTCAAAAAGAATGGAGCAAAAAAATTAAAACCAAGGTACTATGGGCCATACAAGGTAATGCGGAAGATTAGAGAAGGAGCATATGAACTAGAAATTCCGGAAGGGAATAAAATCCATAATCTATTCCATGTTTATTGTCTCAAGAAATCCCTTGGTCAAAAAATCATCACTTCAGAAATACTTCCTCCCTTGGATAATGAAGGTCATCTCACACTTGTTCTAGAAACGATTTTGAAGACACTAAAAAGGAGGTTGAGGAGTAGAATTATCAAAGAATATTTAGTACAATGGAAGGACCTACCAAATGAATATGCCACATGGGAAGAGGAGAAGATTTTGCAGCATCCTAATTTGCAATTGATTGAGGACAATCAATCTTGGGTGGGGAGGACTGTAATGTCCCCATTCAAATAATTGTATAGCACACAATCCCCATCAATCCTACCAAGTTCCCTAGGTTGAATGGGTACATTGGGAATTGCAATAAGGGAGCAAAGGAATAATGTTTACACATTAGAATAGTCCAAGTATTTAATAAATAAGTTGAATAAATGAATCCAAGAGGAATTATAGGTGGAAAATGGTTTTGAGGACATTTGGAGGATGTGGGACCCCCACTAGCTTGGTTTCTCACTGCCACATGGAAAATCTCACTTGGCATTTCGAATCCATGGGAAGGAAAACATTATTGGGTGAGTTGGTAAGGAATATACATGGCATGGAGAATGTTAGGTCGAAATGTGATGGAATAGTAACCTCCATGGAAGAGGAAGAGTCAAATTGGAGACTAGTGGACACTTGGGCTAGATTCTCTAGTCTTATGACAACAATGATGAAGCATCTATGACATCTATGAAAAAATTCAGATCTGACTTCTTACACCTGACCATTATGACATGTCAGCCCCAAAAATAAGCTCAAGAAGGCGCTCATGGAGTTGGGGGAAGCTAAAGAGACTCCTACTCGAATTTAGGACAAGATGGAGAGTTGGAAACTAGGAGATAAGTGGCAAATGTGGAATATTTCCTAAGTGGAAATATTTAGAAGATAATGAGAGGATTTCGACCATTAGAAGGCTAATTTCGGTTATAAAATGTAGAAATCAAGTATGATAATGACTTTTGATGATTTGGGAAAAATTGCATTTGTGAAGAGAGAGCTAGTGGATGACTAGTTTCTTGCCTTAGCCAATTTCGAGGGTGAAAGATTCCCATCCAAGTTTGTGTTTGGAGAGGCCACTCAGGTCTTTCATGGTGCTTTAATGGAGTTTGTATTTGTAGGTAGTAGCTATAAGAAGGTTCATGGTTTGGTTTAGTGCAGCACTTCCTCTCCACCATTTCCAGTTTTGAAGGCATATTCATGCTCCTTGAGGGAGGGCATTTTTGGTGAGGACTTGTACTCATTGGAAGAGCTTCATATAATACATTTCTAATTGTAATAGCTTCATATCCCCTGTTATTCATATTCAAAAAATCTCAGGTCGAAATATTCACTGATTGTATGCAAAAATGTTGATTAATGAGCAAACAATGTCCATTTCCCCACTACATTGATGTATAACATGATAATGCTGATGATTTCGAATGAATGGATGATTCTATGATACATTTATGATTAATATACTGCCATGGATGTATTTTTCAAGTTTCATGTATTGTGCTTGAGCATTTGAAGTATTTTTACTCAGTTTAATTACATTGGGAGAAGAAATAGTGCCATTTCCCCAAGGGCCGAATTTGTGATTGAATGGGAGAGGGTTGGAACAGAGATAACAATCAATTAATGATGCACATGAGACCGTAGTATCATCCTTAATACATCCCCTACCTCTTTTCATATATTCGAAGGAGTTTGGAAGCATTTGGGAGGCCATTTTCATTATTTACCCAGGGGGGATTTGATGCATAAATTGCTAGTTAAAATACCATACATTGACCATAATACAAATAAAATTTGCAGAAGTCTTTTGAGGGTTATAAATCATCCCTGAACTTAATATTCAAGTCTAAATATCATTCATACACCCTTACAGAAGATTTGGGAGCATTTGGGTTAATTTGGAGGCCAAAACAGTAAAACTAGTCAAAGTTCGAATTGGGGAAAAATTGAAAAATTGGGCATTTTCATAAATTTTTGAAAAAGGGACATTACATTTCCCCCAAAAAATTTATTTTGGCCCATTCAAGATAGCGAACTTGAATAAGATGCCCATGTGTCTTATTTTCCTGGTCTGCTTCTAAAACAATTAACAGAAATACCATAGTCCATAATATTTTGGATGCATATAGTATAATTAAATTTGGATATATAAATCTTCGTATATAACAATTTTACCCATAAAACCTTTTTGAGACTAGTTTTTTGAATGATAAAAAAACCTCACTTCCACAAACTATAACTTTGAATTTACAGTGAACCAAGACCTAAAAATTTTACCAACTCTATTTCAAAATGTCTTATAATTTGCCTCAAAATTGTGTTGTTTGAAAATTCCAAAACAAAAATTTATAGCAAAAAACTATCTGATACTTAATGTTATGAACCAAGACTTAGATTGCCATAATAAATCAGAGTATACAAAGTGTACCTAAATTTGGAGCACAATTAAAAAATATATAATAGAGATGAGTTATACAACAACTCCTTAAATAATAGGAGAACCTCCTTCAAACACCCCATACATTCATATATCCACTCCACATGTTGCCTCAATAATGACCAGATGACCCCTATATATACCTATTCACTCATTGCACATGTGGGTCCTTCATTAGTCCAACCACTGTTACATATACATTTATTTCCATATATGCTCCCTTGGGGTCATGTCATATAAATTTAACCCCATATATGCCCCCATTGGGTCATAAAATAATAGATGGATCTATATATTGGGATCCACATGAATGTGTTAGGGACCACCATTCTTTGCCAAGTATTGAGCTCAAGTATCTTCAATGGGGAGTCAACATAAGAAATTTGATATGGGAATTGGGTTTATGGATTAGCTTCTTATATTACTTCAGTATGGTAACTTGTATTTTCACATGGGACACTGGCTACTTCAACATTGAGGTTAGTACTCATACATGGGACCTGGGTTTAAGGTGGAGATTCTTGGACTACTTTAGGATGGAAGCTAGCACTTGTACATGAGACCATGGTTCATTTTCTTACTTTATTAGTGTGGTCAACACTCATCCACGGGACTATGGTTTATGGTTGTGCCCCATCACATCAATTTTTGAGGCTGGTGATTTTCTAAGGGTTTGAATGGCCCATTAAAGTAATAATAGTGGAGGCCATCCAATGTAGTATGGAATAGGTCCACTATGTTTTCTATTATTAAATAAGGTCCACTATGGTAGTTAGTATTCAATAAATGCAATGGGGCCTCATTAAATAAGGCCCAGTAGATAGTTAAGAGGTTGTGATGGCCAAGATTCTCTTGCTAGCTATAAGTAATCATGTGGATTCTTGATGATGTGTGAGGAAAAATATGGTAATTGGATTTTAGATAATTGAGAGGTCACCCAACCTTAAGAGGAAAGCATGGGGGGTTCACTTAGTGAACTTGTTACATAGCACGATTGTTCACATGCTATTAAAGAATATCCCTAATTTCACTAAATATTGAAAAATTTCTCCTAAATTTTTATTGTTGAACCCCCCTCTCAATATACCTTTCCAATTAAGAAAACCCTAGTTTCACCAGATATTGTATGTATCCATTTTTATAAACCCATTTTTAATACCCCCTTTATATCATATTATCAAGTTGTAACAAACAGGAACCCTAACACATCTTAGTATAAGCAAACATGATACTAAATAAAATAATAGTATAATGCTAATAGTGATCCCACCAAGATTGCAGGGGTGACTAATCAATTTGTAGCGTTGGATAGTGGAAGAACCAATGAAATAGTACTAGGGAAGGAAAATGCATAAAAGGAAACCCAGTCAAGGGATCAACATAACAAATAATGTAAAAGGATGATACAACAATGGTGAAACTTATATGGTACCATTTCATGGTAACAATAACACATAGGGTATGTAAATAAGGATTTAGATTTTCACCTATGTTCATGTCAGTTCCAATACAATATTAAGACGATTCCTTGCATATAAGAATTGAAATTACAATTATGAATGTGCCAAATATAACTCAATCTAACAATTATTCATAATTGGCAATGTGAAAATGTTAAAGAAGAATACGAAAAGTTGAAAGAAATAATTAGCCAAGAAAGATTGATCTAACTTTTCTTGGTTCCAGTGAGACAAGAAATATTGATCTCACTTTTCTTGGTTTTCATGGAGCAAGGTTTGATTTAATCTCAATACCAAACTAAACCCTGACCTAAAAAATGAAGAGTTAGATCTTTTACTCAAATGCCTACAAAATATACATTACAATTGTTCAACTATGGAACTCCCAATTAGCTACATCTCTTAACTTAGAGATGAAAAACAATATAGGATCAATTCAAACCAATCCTAAATAATCTATTAAATGGGGATTGCTCAAGGCCGATAATCCAAAGAGACTTCCATCGATATTATCATTGGTACAATTTTATCATATTTATGCAAAACTTAGGATCATAAACAATAACAAATAAAAATGGAGGGTCCTTAAGTTTTAGGTGGGTATGAATTGAGCCCATGATTTGGAGGTATGAATCCATCCCATTATTTGGAGGTTATTCCTTAGCCCACCCAAATAAAAAAACCCCAATATTTATATTAATATGTCAAATTAAAAAAATCCAGTGACCCCTTAATATGGTGCAATATATTTTTGATGTTTTTAAGAGTATTCAAACCCCCAATATGAATGGACGTGATATTATATTGCCTCTCTAGTAGCGTGATATGTCTTCTTTGAAATGTAGTAGGTTTGACCAAATTATGATGAACCCAAATAAATTTATGGTAACTTGCCCAAAAATAATTGATTTTGGCCCATTCAAGATAGCAAACTTGTATAAGATGCCATGTGTCTTATTTTCCTAGTCTGCTTCTAAAAAAATTAATAGAAATACCATAGTCCATAATATTTTGTATGCAGATAGTATAATTAAATTTGGATATATAAATCTTCATATATAACAATTTTACCCATAAAACCTTTTTGAGACTAGTTTTTGGACTGATAAAAAAACCTAACTTCCACAAACTATAACTTTGAATTTACAGTGAACCAAGACCTAAAACTTTTACCAACTCTATTTCAAAATGTCTTATAATTTTCCTCAAAATTTTGTTGTTTGAAAATTTCAAAACAAAAATTTATAGCAAAAAACGATCTGATACTGAATTTTATGAACCAAGACTTAGATTGCCATAATAAATCAGAGTATACAAAGTGTACACCTAAATTTGGAGCACAATTAAAAAATATATAATAGAGATGAGTTATACAACAACTCCTTAAATAATAGGAGAACCTCCTTCAAACACCCCATACATTCATATATCCACTCCACATGTTGCCTCAATAATGACCAGATGACCCCTATGTATACCTATTCACTCATTGCACATGTGGGTCCTTCATTAGTCCAACCACTGTTACATATACATTTATCTCCATATATGCTCCCTTGGGGTCATGTCATATAAATTTAACCCAATATATGCCCCCATTGGGTCATAAAATAATAGATGGATCTATATATTGGGATCCACATGAATGTGTTAGGGACCACTAGTCTTTGCCAAGTATTGAGCTGAAGTATCTTCAATGGGGATTCAACATAAGAAATTTTATATGGGAATTGGGTTTCTGGATGGGATTCTTATATTACTTCAGTATGGTAGTTAGTAATTTCACATGGGACATTGGCTACTTCAACATTAAGGTAAGTACTCATACATGGGACCTCGGTTTAAGATGGAGATTCTTGGACTACTTTAGGATGGAAGCTAGCACTTGTACATGAGACCATGGTTCATTTTCTTACTTTATTAGTTTGGTCAACACTCATCCATGGGACTATGGTTTATGGTTGTGCCTCATCCCATCAATCCTTGAGAGTGGTGATTTTCTAAGGGTTTGAATGGCCCATTAAAGTAATAATAGTGGAGGCCATCCAATGTAGTATGGACTAGGTCCACTATGTTTTCTTTTATTAAATAAAGTCCACTATGGTAGTTAGTATTCAATAAATGCAATGGGGGCTCATTAAAGAAGGCACACTAGGTAGTTAGGAGGGTGTGATGGCCA
Source organism: Larix kaempferi (assembly GCA_027924585.1). NCBI lineage: Eukaryota > Viridiplantae > Streptophyta > Pinopsida > Pinales > Pinaceae > Larix > Larix kaempferi. Next base: position 49,280 of record BSBM01000825.1, read on the forward strand.
TGATTCTCTTGCTAGCTATAAGTAATCATGTGGATTCCTGATGATGTGTGAGGAAAAATATGGTAATTGGATTTTAGATAATTGAGAGGTCACCCAACCTTAAGAGGAAAGTGAACAAGGGAAGATTCCTTCCATAAAAATGATCATTGTAAGGTGTTTCCCTACCTTAAGGGTTTTTTATATTAATAAAGTGTAGAGAATTTTTTATATCTCAAGGTTACATATCATACCATTTAATACTTTAACAACATTCACATCAAGTGCTAAAACTTTCCATACATAACAAACATAATTAGCCTAGGGTATGGGGGATTTGAGTAGCCCTTCTTAGCCTAACTGTATTTTGAACTTTTTGGGAATGAAGTTGATGAATCTAACTCTAAAATTTGGTGAACATGTGCATATTAATTATTGTTAGAATTTGAATGCCAGTCAACATTGTATGACCAAGTTTGAGAAGAATTTTTACATTTTCAAGGGCCATACAGAAAAATATAAAGCTGATTTTTGATGAGCATATGGATATTTCTGTTATCTACCTATTGTTGAAATTATGATGCCAGCATACATCATACATACAATATATGGAATAATTTCATTTATAGCCATTTTGGGATTTTAAGTGTCATAAAGGAAAATTTGAAGCTAATTTTTGGTGGACATAAGGGGATATATTGTATCATCTATCCCTAATCAAAATTTGGTATTCAATAAAATTCATATGACATCATTTAATTAAAAAAATGAAACCAATTTTTATACTTGTATGTGAAATGCATTTCTACAAACAGTTTGCATACAATACAAATTCATATTCATTTGCACGTAAAATTTACAGAAAATTTCAATGCAAATTGTCATAACAAATAATGAAATTATATTGTTCATCATACAATATTGAATTCATAACAAAGGAAGAGAAAACAATTTATTTTCTATAAATTTAGTTCCAAGGTAACTGACTATTGATGAACCATTTTTCTCCTAGCCATAGGAAAATCCTTTATGAATTTCAACCCTGTGGTGGGCTACTAGGACACCAAGTTTAAGAATATTTTTCAAAGATCCTATATAACTCTTATATTTACCAAAGTATTCCAAACCAACCAATAAAGCCAACAAAAGTGCAGAGGTTGAATAAGGTACTTCCTATCCAATCTTAGTGTTTAATTCCATAGTAGCAGTGCCTCTTTCATCTCTCCATGGATCCTATGTTAGATGTTATCCTCTTTTTCATCAAAAGCACTATTATCTCCTTAAGAAGTCACTTTTTTCTCAAGATTATCTTCCTAATTCGAATTCTCAATTTTTCATGAATGAAAAAGAGGGAAAGTCATAGTCTTAATCCAACTCTTCCGCTCCCTTAATGTCAAGGATCAAGAATCCTAGTTGAACTCCCATTAATTGCATGAATATAGGAATTGGGTGATTTAGTATACAAGTTATGTACTTAAGGGTAGGAATTAATTACTTAAAGTAATTAATTGTTTCACTAGGATCCTAATTGTAATAGAACAAACATTAGGATTGGATGTTAATAGTCTAATCACATGGAAGAACTTGTAGATAGGATATAGTAGTCACCATGAGACATAGTTCAATTCCCCCATTAGACTCCCTTACCTTTACCCTTTGGTGTACTCATAGCGCTTCAATGTTCTCCCACCAATCAACCTTGGAACCATTCATTAAATTCAAATTGATTATGTTTAGATGTATTTAAAATTGTCATGGTAAGTCTACCTCATGGCATGAAGCAAAACTAGTAATGAAAATCATTATTATAGTATAAACAATATCAAGTTCAAAGTATAGAGAACGAAATTCTACAAATAGGTAGGTGCATTTGCAAGTATACGAAACATTGAAGAAGTCACAATAAGAATACAAGGCCTAGCATGATCAACATAAAATTGAGAAGCCATTCAAGGTGGGAGATAGAGTATTGTTGCTTCTAAATAAAGAAAAGGCTACAAGTTCCTTGTAAGAATATCAAGGCTATATAGTATAGTCCTTTTGAAGTGTTGGAGAAGATAGGTGAAAATGCCTAAAAACTCATTATCCCCCACATATGTGCATTTACTTAGTAGTGAATGTGAAAAATATGAAACTATATGAACCTTCCATGTTGGGCTAGCAAACTAATGAGAAGGTCTTACCTACCATAGATGACTTAGCACCATAAGATCAGAAGTTTTACCTACCTAATTGTAGTCTCATGAAATTTGACCGCCATGATTTGACCGGTTGGGTTGAAAGGAAAACTTCTAGGAAAGGAAATTGGTACTACATGGAGAAGGTAAGAGATAGAGGAAATATTTCCTCACATTCTTTAATAAAATATTTTGGAGACTAAAAGCCTTTATAAATGGAGAGGTATTATTCAAAATGTATCATTATATGATTTTTCATTTATTTTGGTGCTTTCTTTGTAGAAAAATTGGAGCTATTGGCTTGTAGGGCTCATTTTAAGGACATGTCTATTATGTTGATTTGGAGTCTAGAAACTTATGAAGCTTGTTTGAGGCCTTAAGCAATAACGTGTTTTGACAAAAAAATGTGAACAATGTTCCTCGCATGTAGATGTTGTTCTATAGCTCGATATATTTCGAATGGTGCAAAGATCACCTTAATTGGAGATCATATGAGGAAGTTAGGGCTCTCACAAGTTGATTTATCCAGTTGACCGCCATGATACTGGCTAGATGCCACATTAGATTCTATTACTCACATGTGGAGATAGTGACATGTAGACTTTCATAAAGAATCTAGAGGGACTAAAACCCTAATCATAATTGGGAGTTCCCTAGATGGATATAAGGACATTGTTAAATATTGGGCCACTAGGATTAGAAGGGGTTCCATTATTATTATATTGTTTATTGTTCCATGGTTTAGCATATCATCGAGGAGTGGGGATTTTGGAGCATAGAAAAGGAAGTGGAATAATCTATAATAACAATATTGACCACAATATCCACGACTGATTCAAAAATGGGCATTAGAAAATTGACTCACTTTTTCTCCATTACTGAATGGTTTATAGATTTCTCAAATCCCATTCTTAATATGAAAGTTGGAAATTATAACTCAATATTTAAAACTGAAATGAAACAATCAAGCACATAAAACAACATTCAAACAAGATTGATAACTGAATTCACCAAATCTTGGCTACATCTTCGGGTCCACTCAACTGATGAACCATTTTAATAATTCTCCTTTCAAATGGATTCCCCTTTTACAAAAGGGATTAATTATTCTCCCACAAGGGGCCTATTCTCTCCTTACAAAGGAAAAATATTCTCATGTTAGGTGGCTCATTCTCCCAATAAGGGGCTTACAAAATTTTTCCCAATACAAGACTCACAATTCACAAGTCTACTTTGCTTGTTCTCTTCCAAAGAGATTACCAATCCTTCTCCCCTTTTCAAGGAGAAAAATAGCCTTTTATAATGTGACATTGTTGAGAACTACCTTAACATTCTAAAGATTATAACTCTGTATATCCACTAAATTAGGATCTGGGAACAATTTGAGGGACAAGTTGAGTGAAGATCTCAACATTCCCCTTAGTTCATGAAACTAGAATACTACGTAGTTTTTTCATTCGTTTCCTATTACATTTGAGAGGAAAAATATGAAATCATATAGCCCCAAATATTTATTAATCATTTCATTTTATTTTTATTTTATTTTTTCCTTTTACCAAAAACTTCAACAAGCCATATCTTTTGCATACGAAGTCCATTTGACCCCATTCAAGTTGCGTTGGAAATCTCCATATCAACGCTTTGTCGTGCAAATATTTTTGACATAAATGAATACCTTTTAAATTTTTCGGGTGTGAACATCCTCCTAGATCAATGCCAACTCCATAGTGAGTGCACTTTCTTCATATTTCCATGTCATAATTGGGAAGAAAAGACCAATGCACAGGCCTCATTTCTAGCTTGGTTTTTCTTGTATTGGGATTCCCATGGCACATTTTTTGTTCATGTGTGGATTTTGTTATTTGCTTGGCTTATTTCATTTTACTTTCATTTTTATTTTGTATTTTGCGTGCTAAGCTAGTAATATTAAATATGAAATATAAAGTAAAACATTGTAGAATAAGATATTGCAAAATATTGTAAGGTCGATTGTGGCAAACTGTACTAATGGAATACCCACAATAATTTATAGATCATCTCACAATAGCTAAAGATGCATAATCTCTATTAGGTTCATAAACCAAAGTAGTTATCAATGTGTTTGACTCATTAGATTTAAGTTTTTACTCTTGAAATGAATTTGAGCCAAACTCTTAAAATCATTATCCCTTGTTTGCTCGAGGTTTTGCCTATCAAAAACAAGTAAGGGTGAATTAATTCTATTTCGTTCTTACGAAAATATTGTCTTGGTAGTGCAAATTAAATCTAAGGTTGTCACTCTCTTTAACATGTTTCAAACGTGATCACTCTTTTTGAATATGAAGTGGCCTCCATGGCTAGATCGATTAACCAAGATTTTAGACATGTTTTAAAGTACTTAAGTGGATATATTAAGGACAATTACACATGAATGATTTTAATTGTGTTTTAGTTTTTTTTGTGTCTATGTTTGATAAGGTTTCCAAGCTTGGTTAATAGTTGTATGGAGCCTTGATTTTACTTTCTTCTAGGCACAAACGAGTTTGAAGCAATGTCAACGAAATAAAATGGCATGTTCCTTTATTAAGCAACTAGTGAATGTGTATTCATTGTTCTTGACATTAACATTAACATCACTGATAGGGAAAATTTTAAGAACCCCCCCTAAATTTCTATGTATAGTAAATGGGTGAATCCCCATGATATATAGGAAAACATGAAGGCTATTTTATAAATGTTATATTATGTATATATATTATTTTTGCGAATATCTCATTGAATTATATTACCTTGTACAATCTTGGCAAATATTTCACTAAATTATAAAACCTTGTAAATATTAACGAATCTTTCACTAAATTTTAAAACATCAAAATTCTTGGCGAATATTTTACTAAATTATAAAATATTGTGAAGTCTTGTCGATTTTTTTGATAAATATAAAACCATATATAGTAATAGGAAAACATATATAAGAACTACTAAATAGGAGATAAATATTAATAAGTCATCACATAACAAGCCCTCTTTTGGTGGTTGTTTGGTACCTCACTCTAACTATCACAGTACATAGAAATTCACCATATACTCTAGGAATATTCTTTGGAAAACTACAATGAATTTTTTCATCACCACGACAAATAGAATAAATATTAATATGAGGGCCCACCAACACCTCGATCCTCATTTAGCTTTCCATGTCATTACAAGGGCCCCAAAAAACCTCATTTATGCACACACCTTACTAAATTAGATGGTTAAAAACTATAAATGTGTATTCTTTATTTCAATGCACTTGGAACTATTCTAAAAAATAATTGCCACTCAACATGGAAAGAAAATGTGTGTTCCTAGTTGGTCAACAAATGTTTATTCAACCAAATGTTCTCCACACGCTTCCAAACCTAATTTAAAACCAACCCCAGTATGCATGATATATTTCCATGCAAACAAGAAAAAAATGCAGGTCGTTGAGATTGTGGTCGTGGTGTTAGGACATTGGTTCAAGTCATTAAATCCATGAAAGAAAGGATGCTAAAATATGAAAGAGGTAGTAGAAGAGTAATGAAGCATATTGGACTGAATATGGTGCTTCTTTTACAAATAAAAAACAAAGTAAATAGATTTCCAAGCTTCAAGCAAACGCTGCATTCTTTTCTAAGGTTTCTACAAACTACTAGAAACATGCAAGTTGAAATCAAGTTTCTACAAACTACTACATAAATCCTTTGAGAACCATAAAACTCAATAAAAAAAACAAGCAACATGTCAAAATAACTGACAATGCCCAAAGCAAAAGAAGCATCAAAGATAATTGGATTCCAGGTTGCTCCACCCATGGCCTATCCCAAAAAGGAGAACAAAAACAGAAGTAGAAACAGAATGAAAATGGTTATAAGTAGTGTCATGCCCCCCTACATGCCCAAACACATGGCTATGAACGAAGTCCTATCCCCCAGGTATGATGCCCCAAACACCCATATAAATTTTATTGCCACATCATTGATCGTGTGCTTCACAATCCCCATGTTTCTTGGGGAAAATTTGGAGCTCAAGTGATGGGATTCCCAAATCTACTAGATGCAAATGGGTCGGTATAAGACATGAAATTAAATATCAACTTCCCTTCTCGTGTCGACATTAAGCAACTTGAAAAACGAGATTCAACCCATAAAATATGGACGAATGTAACTCCAACTTCAATTTCCATAATCGATATAGGGTGAAAGAGGCCCTAGCAATTGCCATTTTTGGAAATTAGGGGCGAATGGGAGCTTCATAGCGATTTTTGTGGGAGAACAGAGGTTTAAATTGATTTTTAGAGGGGGACATGGTTTTATCTTGGCTCCCCTTTCTAAATTCAATGGGGCTAACCTCCTATTCATTAAAAATAAATAAATGAAATGCAGGCTGATCATACCTAACCGATGTTTAATAAAAACATATCCCATTAAAAATTTAAAACCTGTAAATTTATCCCATGGGCGAAGATTAACCCCTAAAATTTTCCATGATCATTGATATGGATAATTTTATGAAAACCCTTAAATGTTAAACAAATACATTTTTTATTTAAATGCAATTTGATGTATCAAAAAGATAAATTTTATTTCTTCACATCCTATTTGCATACTTGTCAAGGTTTCATCCAAATTCTTGAAATTAATGGCTGGGATTCTATTAATAATTAACCATTCAATGCTTTCATCATTGAGGTGATTTTTTCCAGCTATTAGATAGATCATAATTATCTTATTTTTGATAGATGGTTATGGATCGTATTTACAAATATAAATACCCATTGTCTACTCGTCATCTTTTGAATGTATTTTCCTTTATGGTATCTAATCTTTTCTAGGGATTTTTGCATCATATGTTGTCTTCCATATGAAATGACAAATGTTCATTCCTTTGGTATTTAGTATTATCTAGAGATTTTTGCGGTATATGTTTCCTTCCATATGTTAGGACAAATGTTCATTGGTGTGGTTCAGTATTTATCAATAGGAGCTAAAATGTCCATGTATTGCAATATTTTTTTCTATTATACTCGCCGTAGGCATGGTATATTGAATTCAATTCACTTTGGTTGCATATTAGTTTTTCTTTTGATTGTGAATTTTTTCATTTTTTTCATAGTTTTTCAATTTTAATATTCATCGGATTACTAAAAACATTATAAAATATTTAAATTAAATAATATAATTCATCTGTTACACAAATCAAAAGAGAAATACAGTGAAATTTGAGATTTGTTGAACAAAATACAATCTTCCATAATATTTATTTATTTTTGAAAAGAGAAACTTATTTAATTCTAAAAATTTCATAAAAACATCACTATAAACAATGATCGGGCATAGAAAATTAACAATTCTTTATCTAACCTAGATCTATAACAAGAGTTCATGAAACATAAATAGGTTTAGGAGAAGCAGAGTGAGAATGCTCGAACCCAATTTGGAGAGAAGATTACAAATGGAAATTATATTTAGCATATGTCCCAAAACCATACTTAACCTCTGTATCTAGGTGACAATATAGCCTCTGATCAAGGAAGTACACAATATTTTTGTTTTTAGAAAATAGATTAAAGAAAAAAACATTTCAATACATGAGACCAAATTTCCAACAACTTAGAAATGTTAATGTACGATGACAAGGTATAATCTAGAATTTTTTTGTAGCCAACCCAAAAGAGGGAAAAATAATGATATTGGATTCCATTGTCTACTTGTTTGTCCATTAAATTCGAGAGTGATTACAATAGCAACTTTGCTGCACAATCTACTTGAAAAATATAATTTAAACAATAAATTGCAAATATTCTTCACTTAACTAGCAAACACCTATTTCCTACTCCATGCCATGCCCACTGTAACTTTCCAAAGTGCACCATGATTTTAGTTTTATTTGTATTTCTATAACTTCAACAATTGTTGAAATTTACCTTCTATAGAAGGCTCCTTCAATATGAAATACAAATCCACCATCTTCCACGGAGTTTATTGTTGCATTTGGTTTTCTCATCTTCATTGCCAAGAAGTTTCATGGTGTCTATTCTTGCATTCGGTTTTCTTGTCTTCATTGCTAAGAAGTTCTTAAATTCGCTATCAACCAAAAATGACTATCATTTCCAGGAATTTCTTATTTGTCCACTACATCCCATTTCACTTTGTAGCATCAACAAGTATTTTCTACCACATGGATCTGAATCTTGAGAGCTGAGGTCCGGAAGGCTTGAATGTCGAGAGAGGAGGAGAGAAAACCTCTAGGTTTTCTATGAAATTCATATAAGGAACATTGACAGAAACACATAAATGAAATACACAATGAAAATACAAGATTGATTTGGAGAAGAAGGATTCCATTAAGATGAACCATTACATGCAATGAGGCCAATTTTGGGACCTCTCCTTCCCGATTCTAACTCTCTCCTACTATCTTTTCTATAAGGTATCTTGTTGACAATGTCAACTTTGAATAACTAACTCCGTTAATTACATGTCCATCATGCTCCGTTTTTACATTTAATAAAAATATGGATTTTTTTATGTTCATATCCAATTTTGGACTATAAGCCACCCTAAGATTCAGATCATTCCTCCCCCCTTAGAAAATGATGGTCCCCGTCATTTCACTCATGCTAAAAAAGGACCCATTATGTTCATTGCACCTTGCCAATTGTCAATGAAGAGAAGGATTTTGTGTGGTTAACCCATATCTGTGGGTTTTGTATGGTTGACCTATTACCTTGTGGGAAATTACAATCAGTAAATATTACAATAGGATTTAATAAATTCCAAAATGTTGAAAATTCATAGGGAAAAATCGTGATTTTGGAGGCAATTGATGACTTGCCATAAATCCATTCATAACTTTTGTTGCAAGTGATGAAATTAAATTCCATTGAAGACCCATTTAGGATTTCAAAGAGACATTTCCATCCATACAACATAGTTTCTCTATGGCTACCCATGGAAAGAGAAAATCCTTGTTGAAGTTGAAGGGACGCGTTGTGCACTATTTTATAGACATGTGCTACTTCAAACAAGTATATCTCACAAAAAAGGAAACAAAATGAAATTCAATGAAATACCCATTTCAGATGACAGAAATACCTTTCAAATGAGATATGGTACACCCTCTGAAATGTTCTTTGGAGTCCGTGGAACCTGTTTAAATTTGGTGTATGCGTAGTTGCACTGTGTACAGACATGTGTTGCTTCAAACAAACATATCTCACAAACCAGGAAACGAAATGAGATTTCATGAAATACCCATTTGAGCTAATGGGAAAAAAAACAAATCACATGAGCTATGATAGACCCTTTGAAACGTCTTGTAGAGCCCGAAACATCTCTCTAAAATTTTCAAAGTGGGTCATCCTCCCTAGAGTGATGAGTGTAGAGGGCCACAAAGGATGACAAGGGTTTGTAGAGCAACATGGGATATTGTGGAGGTTGTGGAACCTCTATGGGAATCATGGAAACCCTAAAAGATTTTTGAAAATTTTGCAAACCAATGGATGTAGCAGATCCATGTATGGATTCTTTTGCAATGGTGAACGAAGATCCAAGGTAAAAAAAGAAATCATGTAGTGCCTGTGGACCAATTGTGATACTTAGAGTGTATGGCCCAACAAATGGATTCTAAGAGTACCAAAAGGAGTTTAGTGATTTCTGCAAATATTTGAACCCATGATATGCTTCAAACCCTTGTTCCCATGGAGTGCTTACTCGCTCTGATACCACTAATATGGATCTTGAGGGATAAGATATGGAAGGCTTGAACACCAAGAGAGGAGGAGAGAAAACATCTAGATCTGCTATGAAATTAATATAAGGAACATTGACAGAAACACATAAATGAAATACACCATGAAAATATAGGAGAGAGTTAGAGAAGAAGGATTCCATTAACATGAACCATTACGTGCAATGAGGCCAATTTTGGGACCTCTCCTTCCTATTTTTAACTCTCTCTATACTACCTTTTGTATAAGGTGTCTTCTTGACAATGTCAACTTTGAATAACTAGCTCCATTAATTACATGTCCATCATGCTCTCGTTTTACATTTAATAAAAATATGGCCTTTTGAATTTCATATCCGATCTTAGACTATCAACCCCCCCTGAGATTTGGATCACACATAGCTTGTTGTTTACACATTTAGACTTTATTATGTTTCGAGCTAATGCCTGTGGGGTTTCCTTTTCCAAATTATTTAATATTCTTGGATCTAGTGCTTGTGGGGTCGCCTTTGCCAACTTTTTTTTATTTAGAAATTTAAACGTTTAATGTCCTTTAACATTAGTGCTTGATGTAGGAACATCTATGAAGTGCAATGTTCCTACATATAATTAAAGGTTGGACCACGGAATGCAGAAGAACTTTATTTCAGTGTAATCTCTATCAATTAGTAGTGGCATTTCAAACGAAGGTGAAAAATCAAGGGAGGGGGTTATGGGCCTAAAAGAATGAAGGTTCATGTAGTCTATCTTGGATTTTTTCACTCAAAATTAAAATTAAAAAATAAGTAAAAAATTGAAAGTAGAAAAACTTTTTCTTAAAATGCAATTCCATTGCTTTAAATTGCTTTTCCTTTTTACCGTCTTGTTGCATGGTATCCACGCGACGATTGCCATCGTAGGTGGGGTTCTACAATATCCCATGGGGAATGGTATCAATATTGTTGGCATAGACACAATGGGTTATGTGTGCCCTACATCCTAAAGTTAGTGATCAGCACATAGTTGTGTAGAGTGCCATCTATGGCCAACCTCAGTTTGGATGGAAAAGGAAAAAGGGCACGGGTTGGAAATCTAGTTGGTTGCCTTCCTTTCAACCTACATTTTTTTACCAATGACACCGAGGGATGAAGAAAAGCTAATCGATATCCCTATAATTATTAGCAACACCCATGTCTGTTAGTGTTGGTTATCAACCTCAACATAAGTCAAATGGTCACTCTACCGTGGGACCCTCACTTCAACTGGCTTGACACTCATATTCCACATACATAGGAGAAATATAAATTAATAAACACTTTGCACTTCAATTATATGCAAACAAACACGTCGTACTTCCAACATGTTTCCAACAAACTAGCAAATTCTTCATCATGCAAACGCCATGGCCACTAAGTGTCAAATTCTTTGAGGCATAGAGTAGATTCTGTATTCATCATCTTTGTGAAGTCTAACATCGTCAATTGTATACTTATGGCAGAAAAGGAAAAAGACAAGATTTGGGGTGGGAAATCTTTTGTAAGAAAAAATGTGCAAGAACAATGGAGTTGATTTTGCACTTTCGGATGGCAAACTTTCCAATTTTTGAGCTTCCAACTGGTGGAAATTGTTGTAAAATTGAAATTTTTGGATAAGAACTTAATGATGGAATAGTTGTAGGGTTTTCTAAGTCTCCCAACATTGCATTGGAGAGGTTGGTTAGTTGGTTTAGTGGCATGAATTTGATAGGTGGAGGGTGGTTACTTTCATAGGTTTATTTTCATGTTCTCAACCATGTCAATTAGTGAGACAACAACTCTCAACAATGTTCCTTAGAAAATATCTCAGAGGCAATGTAAAAATATGATAGAAAGCAACATTATATTAAAACAAGCAGAATAGAAAAAGTTTGCAGGAGAATTACTTGGTTTAACATTCCCTAAGAGATCTTTTTCTACTTCAAATCCTGTAGGGTTGAGTGTGTTGTCATTGAATCTAATTCAAATTCTTTATCAATTAGTATCAATAAATCTTTAGAAAATTAAGGTTTCGACTGTGATAAATTATCAATAAGGGGAAGTAGTAGCCAATTGTTAGACATTAATTCTCCATATTTATCTGAAGCGATAGTAATCCAGACTACTGAGCAATGGGGTGCAAAAAGAACACATGAAGAAGTACACTGCATACCAGTTATGGTTGGAAATACCTATAAAGTTAGTGTGCAACATATATGTGGTCACGGTGTAGTCCTTCAGCTAGATAATGGAGTTAAAGGAATGCTTTGGTTTGAAGTAGCTTTTAGAATTTAAAACCATAATATGTACATTCTTATTTTACTTATTTTACAGAGAACACAAACCCTTGATTTATAATGCTCAATGTTTTGTGTATTGATTATCAGTTTTAAAGAACCATTGCTTTTATGCATCCATGGATGCTTTTGTAACAATATATGTTTTCATAGGGAAATGGTAACAATTGTATAACACTTTAGCAATGTAATGATTCAATTGTCCTATCGAGGACAAACCACAACACATTTTGAAGGCATAATCCATAAATAAAATATTATTAAAGAAATGCTTCATTCAATTTTATTTTGTTGTTTGATGGTATTGTTTAAAAAAATACATGGTTTTATACATTATGCATTCCTTCTACATATATTACATGCAATTACATTTTATCCTTGAGCTTATTAAAGTAAATAAATATAAAATATTGTAATCCCTATATGCAAGACATGGAGCTTTGGTGATGTTGTTGCACTTGATGTATATCATGGTGATAAATGGTTATGTTTCTAGGGATGAATAGTTGTTTATGACGGTTGAAATGTAGCTAAAATATTATATTGTGGTGATTAAACCGAATGTCTCAACATAACTTTTAATTGTTTTTATGTGGGTTTTTTAAAGAATGAGTTAGTTTATAATTTGTTTTAAATCTCTTTTATAATCTTTCTTTATTTAAGATGTTATGCACATTTTATTTATAAATATATTTTTAATATGTGATATGTTAATATTGATTATTTGTTTTTGAATATATGATAGGTTAAAGATGATTATTTGTTTAACTTTAGTAGTTATGAAAAATATATTTAACGTAATTATAACTTTTTATTTAGAATTTATGATATTTATTTTTAGTTATAATTGAATAGTAAATCATAATAATTTATTAAATTGTTAATTATTATTTAAGTGTAATCTATAACATGTTGAAAAAAAAACTAGTATGTTTATTAAACATTGAGATGGATCTTATTTTTTGAGGTGTAAATTTTGTATTTTAAATTTTTTATATATTAAAAAAAATTACACCTCAAAATATTGAATTCCTTTTAATATTATTAAGTCTAGATTTAAAATAAATTATACTAATTACTATTCAAATAACTCTATTAATATAATTATCGTACTACTTAAACATTGAAGCAAATGTAATGTATATAAATGAACGACTAATTAAAAAACAATGATCATTGAACACAAAGAATTCAAAAGCTTAGTTGTTTTAATTATTTTTTTTGAATGATAGTTCATTATTATAGTTTTTTTTAGCCGAAAAAAACATACCATTAATATTCATTAACATGAATCAAACAATTCACCATTATAGTTGTTTTAATTATTATAACACCACTTAATAAGTAAATTAAGAAATATTATTATTATATATTATATAATCAATATAATTAAATATGATATGTTACATCTTCTAGTCAATGCATATCTTTAAGTCGAGGTATATTTTGATTATGGTTAAATATTGATTATTAATTATAATTGGTCAACTCTAGTGCCCAAATTCTCTTTCCGTACTAACAAAGCAAAGCATTATATCATTTTTAATTTATTTATTCATTTTCATAAAAGTTTATAAATATTATAAAAAACATCAATAATATCAAAATTATTGACGAAATCATTGCCGAAGAATGAGACAAAAAATCCTTTCATCTCTACGTAAGCAGCACGCAATACATGCATATATAGTTGAAGCAGCACGCAATATATACATATATAGTTGAGCAATACGAAGAGAAAAAATTAATTAAATAAAATTATATATATATAGTTAGGTAAAAAGTTAAATTGGGATGGGAACAGTTTTTCGTATTTTAGATATTATTAAAATGTATATGATTTTATTTGAATTAGTTTTACAGTTTATTTATTGCATATATTATCTAAGTTATAACGTTTGTTTTTAGAGGAAGATTTATCAATGCTTTTAATTGGTTAAGAATGATTATTTCTTAAAACTAAGAAAATATATTAACAATTTAAGAATTAAAAAAGATTAAGAATTAATGCCTATTCGTTAATAGATTATTAACTAATCATTTTAAATAACACAGTTTTACTTAAATAACTTTTTAATAGACTACCAAGTTGTTAACACTAAAAAACTGTCCATTTTGCTTATTCCTTAGCCACACCATATCTATACATTATGTCCACTTTCCATTTCCACCACATAGACCTTCACATATCCAAAATACCAATGTTAAAAATTAAATTGACTCATAATTCACCAAAAACCATGAGCCATGCTACCTAAATTTTGGATATTTCTTCTTTCCAAAAAAGAAGAAAGTTGGCACACTCTCGAAAACATAATAAAATGATAAGGATCTCCAAAAAAGGAAAATTCTCCAAAAAACAATAAAATACTATGGTCCAAATTATACCATCAATCATCAAAAACCATCAATCACCAAAAACCATTTATCTAGTTGGATTCTTATCTCCCCTAACTTACTCATGTGCCTATATAATGAACACGAAGGAAGCTCATTTTATAGCTTTAGACCTTTAGAGGCATTTTATGCCCATTTGAGAACCATTTTCTCACCTTTCTCCATATATTACATACACCCTCACTCTGCCAAAATCTCCATTGAGACCCTATCTCCCTATGTTGAGTATTAGCACCTTGTGACATAGAGTTGGAGAACATTTAAGCTATGTGGAGACTAGGATGACAACACTTCGGAAGGATGCAAGGGCCCTTTGTCCCAGGTATTCCTTTGGTCCATGTATATCTCACCACATATAATACAAAAATCATCCTTTGATATACTCATTGTGTGTTGAATGAATGCTAATTAATTTTATTTACTGTTTACATGCATATTCAGCTTAGATTTATTTTCTTATTGTTTGGTTTAATTTATTGCTTCTCTCGAACTCTACTTCGGATTCCATAATCCTTGGTAGGTACCTCTTGGCACATGCTGGTGTGAAAACAATAGCAATAGTTTTGGCGACTCCATCGAAAGCAACAAACAAAGCCATGAACCCACCTCTTAAGCTTGAAGTATGAGCACCTCTACCTTGTGCCTTGGGCGGTGTTTTGGGCCATGCTACCTAGAATTGTGTAACATTTCCCATCCTCCACACTCACATTCAGACGTTGGATGATTATCATCATGTCGTAGTGGTAGAATTTCCTGGCATTACCAAAGTGCGTAACAAGTCATTATGTACCAACCATCCTTGTGTGATATGTGGCTTATACGGTCATTACTCTCACCATTATCTAGATTTAGGAAAATATCGGTCTATGTTGGTTGACTTGTGTCGAATCCCCCTCGAGTCCCAAGTGACAATCATTGAAAAATTCCACCCTCCCACATCTTCTTCTAATGGCATGAATAGTATTTGTTTCAACTCGTCTACTGATCAACCTTGTTTGTCATCAGCAGATGCTAATCCCTCTGATCTCTCTACCTGATGCTTTCATAGTGACAATGGGATACTTGGATCCCATTACGATCCCCATGTCACCTTTAAAGAAGGGGACCTTATCCTCATCTATGATCAAGCCCATGAAAAGCCTGGAAAAGGGAAGTTTGAATCCATGTGGCAGGGCCCTTAAGTTGTTAAACACTGCCTCAACAATGGGGCATAAATCCTTGTTGATTATGAAGTCACCTCTTGAAGAACCCCGCAATGGGTTGCACCTTAAGAGATTTTATGCTTGATTCGCCTAGCCTATTATTCCTTGGACCATAGTATTTTATTATTTTTTGGAGATCCTTATCATTTTCTTATGTTTTCAAGAATGTGCCAACTTTCTTCTTTGTTGGAAAGAAGAAATATCCAAAATTTAGGTAACATGGCTCATGGTTTTTGGTGGATTATGAGCCGATTTAATTTTTAACTTTGGTATTTTGTTTACGTGAAGGTCTATGTGGTGGATATAAGGATCAATAGTGCTTCCATCCCCTCGCTTTCTATCATTGGGACTGGCCTCTATTGTGATGCCCCATGACTGTTACCTTTGAAGCTTTTCCTCCCCCTCTCTTGACTGCAGAGATTTCGGATTTATGTACCATTTCTTCCAGTCATCTTGTGGCTTCACTGCACTCTCAGCTACAACCTCAATCACAGCCCTAGCCTCAACCAACACCTTCAACCAGTTAGTTTTCAGGAAACCAATGGGGAGCTATACCTACAAATCAAATCTCATTTTTGTTCCCACCTCTAGGAATCGTGAGTACACCCATTATGGCTACTTTTAATGTTCTAGAGTTTACGTTAGGCCTTCCTATTTGGTACCTCACTCCACCAAACCCACCGCCAACCTCGCAGGTTGTTTTGACACATGTGCAACTAATTGATAATGCCAATAATCCACCTCTGGGTTTTCCCACCGTGACATCATCGGTCCCCCCACCTCCTCCACCTAAGAAGGATGGGGGCAATACCATGAAGGAAAATCTGTTGAAAGCAATGAACAAAGTCGTGAACCCACCTCCTAAGCTTGAAGCATGAGCACCTATGCCTTGAGCCTTGTGCGATGTTTTGGGTCACCCAACCCAACATTATCCGACATTACCCATCCTCCACACTCACATCCAAATGTTGGATAATTATCATCATGTTGTCCTGGTGGAATTGCCTGACATTCTCAAAGTGTGTAAAAATTCATTGCATACCAACCATACTTATGTGATATCTAGCTTATATGGTCATTACTCTCACCATTGTCCAGATTTGGCCAAATATCGGTCTGTGTTGATCGACTTGTGTTGACTCTCCCTCGAGTCCCAAATCATAATCATCGAAGAATTCCACCCTCGCACATATTCTTCCGATGGAACGAACACCATTTGTTTCATCTCGTCTACTGATCAACCTTCCCTATCATCGACAGATGTTGATCTCTTCAATCTCTCTACTTGATGCTTTCGCAGTGAAGATGAGATACTTGAATCCCATTATGATGCCCACATCCACCCGCGTACCTTTAAAGAAGGGGACCTTGTCCTCGTCTATGATCATGCACATGATAAGCCTGGAAAAGGGAAGTTCAAAACCATGTGGCAGGGCCTCTATGTTTTTAAACACTTCCTCGGGAAGGGGGCATACCTCCTTCTTGATTTTCAAGGTCTCCTCTTGAAGAACCCCTGCAATGGGTTGTACCTCAAGATATTTTATGCTTGATTCACTTAGCCTATTATTACTTGTACCATAGTTTTTACATTTTTACACATTTTTTCCTCAAGAGCATCATGGTTTGTTTCCATGGTTGTTCCCAAATGGATCCTACCCCCTAGGTTTATGTCAGCTTCACCAACGGTGAAAGTAGATGGTCTCCATATCTCACCTCGGCTGTGTGGTTCCTTTATTCCCCCTCACATGAGTTGATCCTTATCGACAGAATGTGTGTTGGCACCACCACCAATAATCAGGTTGAGTATGATGATGTAGTTGGTCTCCTAACCGCCTCCATTTGGGTATTCATCACCTTGAAGTCTTCCTAAACTCCTAGCTACTTGTTGCCCAGTTGAATAACTGCTATCGGGTATGTGACCCTTACCTCTTTAGAAATTTCTTACACACTAGACAATTTGTTAGACATTTTGAATCCATTTCATTCATACATGTTCCTAGAATTTACAATAGTGTTGTGGACCAAATGGCCAATGACGTTCTAGAGTGGCATATCAATCATTACGTATAGGAGATAAACCATACACATGCATTATCATATCATTTTGCATTCACATGTCCATGTACATCATATAGGCATCATCACATAAGAGGCTTATAAACATAAAAAACCAAAAAATAATGCATACATACTATCACCAAACCTTTTTGGGCCATTTTTGGTTTGCCTCGATTTGCATGCCATCACATGAGACCCCTTTTTCATGTATTTATATATAGTTTTCAAGTTTCAAATGCATGTTTTACGCTTGGGTATCCTTGTTTTGTGTATAGATACAAGTTCTGGAGGCATCCCAGCCTTTCTGGTGATTACCGTCCCTATAGGTATAACATCTTAACCTTGCATATATGTACTCTCCCTTACTGAATATATATGCATTAGCCTATTACCTCCCATTTACAATTGTAGGATCCCCCCTCTGTCAGAGTAAGTGGCCTAGCCCATCCACCCTTACATTCGCCCTTGTTCGGCAATAGAGCCTACCTCACATGGGTGACCATTTACTACCCCTGTCATTTGGTGTCCATGCCATTAATATCCCCTTAGGATCGGGATTCCTTGTAGTCTCGTGTCGTGAAATGAAGCTGTATGCTCTCTTTCACACCATCACTCTCACATTTTTCAATTCTATGTCATGATGATATTATTACCACATGTGAGACCTTCGCCTCATCCATATTGCAGTTCTTATGTTATTCTTCCACCATTACTCTCCCTACAAGGAGGTCCCATCAATGTTATTCCCTACCCTCACTAAGTCTCATCTGATCCCATTTCGACATTTGAACCAGCCTCCTTGCCTACCATAAATGTTTGTCCGGTATGAGTTTATCCCTTCTTCAAGACACAAAGACTACTTACGAAAAAGGCGTACTCTAGTCCCTCCTGGCTAGAAGAGTTCCCCCTGGATCATTTTATGCTTTTTTGGGTACCGGGGACTAACTCTATGAAAAATCCCATCTTCGAGTCTCCTTTATGCTCTTTTCAGACTCTCTCATAAAGGAAAGATTGTCGAGCAATATTGATTTCTTTCATGCTCATTAAAGGATTTGAAATATTTTCCATCTAATATAGGTTTACCCCTTTTTCGGTATGAATGGACTAATTACGAAAAAGGCATATTCTAGTCACATTTGACTAGAAGAGTTCTCCCCTGTATTGTTTTATGATTTTTCAGGCATGCGTACCTAACTTTATGAAAAAGAACCACTGGAGTTTTCTTTAATTTTTTCAGACTCCTTAAAATTGAAAATCCCAACAAGCACAAACTCACCCGGGCTCGATAAAAATCCATGGAGAGTATCTTATCGAGTATACTTCTATCCCTTTTCCGCACTCATTAAAACATGAAGAAGGCACTTTTTATGGATACCATTACATCTGTAACCCTCTTTTTCTTCACTGCTCGTCCATTGGAGACACCATTCAACAAATGATGTTTCCTTGCACCCATGCAGATCACATGTAGTCCCTTATTATGGCAACATTCCCAGTCCAGATTATTCTACAATGAGTCACCTTTGGACCCATTTTTGTCCAGTGATCAATATCTACCTTTGAGTCTCCCCATTCTAGTTATTATTCCTAGTTCCCTAGCTATGATCCCCTCCCTCGATATTAGTTTTATATACTACCATGACATCCCTACCATCATACTATGAACAAAGAAAGTTTGATTCTTCTTCCTCATATTCCCTTGTATCTCACTTCAGTGTATCAGTCTTGTGTCCTACTACATTCACTCCATGACTGTATCCCTCGCAGTCATGTCAAGAAAACCTCATTGCCTTGGTAGTTGTAGGTCTCCCTCTGTTGACATCAACACATTTATCCATAGGATAGACCTAGAGGTCCCTTTACCTTGGCCTCATACACCTCATTGATGAGCTCCTTGGACCACCTGAGGGAGTCCTTAGTGCCCCTTATAATGGTTGTGTCTTAGGTGCCTGACCTTAGCTACATAATCGCATCATTGATATTCATACATGGTGTTGGTTCTTTCATTATTTGATCGAAGAACCTGGATGTCCCTTGACTCTAGCAAATTGATGAGTCTACTTGCAACCCTATGAGTATCATGTTCCTTGAGATATCTGGGTTGCATTGGCGACGATGTTTGGAATCCCTTTAGTTATATGCTTCCTAGTGCATACAATTTCAGATGTAGTTCATTGTACCCATGAGATTAAGATTCTCAACATTTGAGTCGTCATAGTTGTTGGACCCCTTTAGATCCAACATAGCATCAGTCATTGTGATCTTGCATTCTTGATGAATGCCATTGTTTCTACTATCAATTGTTCACATCACCATTGTTTGGACCATGATTACAGTCCAGTCCCACTTGGACACCTATAATTCATACAACGATTATCTATGTATGGATCATGCCCCCTTTGGGTCTAGATCCACTTCGTATATTTTGAGACATTAGAGATTAGATATACCTCATCCATTTTGAGTATTATATATCTGCATGTTATTTGCTCTTGTTGTCCTACAAAAGAGTTAGTTCCCTCCATTGCAATTTCCATTCTCTGTGTTCTTGTCACACCCCTTTCCTAGCAAAGAAAGTTCCTATGATGTGTGTCACCCATATGATGAGTTCTTGACCTCACACATCAGGGAAATCTATTAACATCATAAAATTATCCACTTTAGTCTAGCCACACCATATCCATACATCATGTCCACTTTCCATTTCCACCACATAGACCTTCACATATCCAAAATACCAAAGTTAAAAATTAAATTGGCTCATAACCCACCAAAAACCATGAGCCATGTTATCTAAATTTTTGGATATTTTTTCTTTCCAAAAAAGAAGAAAATTTGCACATTCTAAAAAACATAAGAAAATGATAAGGATCTCCAAAAAAAGGAAAATTCTTCAAAAAATAATAAAATACTATGGTTCAAAACCATCAATGTTAGTTAATTTTATTTATTGTTTACATGCATATTTAGCTTAGATTTATTTTCCTATTGTTTGGTTTAATTTATTACCTCTCCTAAACTCTACTTCGGATTCCATAATTCTTAGTAGGTTCATTTTGGCATGTGCTGATTTGAAAACACTAGCAACACAACTAATCATTTCAAATAGTTTTACTTAATAACAATGATAACAACTAAAAACAAAAAAATATTATTTTCACCAACAATTGAATCTTTGATAAATTTCATCACCTTCAAACATATACATTTCATCAATCGAAAAAAAAACATAATAAAGATTCCATGAGCTAAATTTTCAAATCATTATTATATACACATATTTTTTGATATATTATATGAACCTTAGTCAATGATAATGAATTTATTAAATATTATATTATAGTCATGTTTCAATTATTCATTTAACGCTGGTTATTTTTTATTTAGTTTTATATAATACTAATAGTTTTATATTATATTTATGTAATGGTGGTTAATTTTTATTTATTTTTAAGTAATAATAATAAATTAATTAAAATTGTATTATTTATTTATTTTTAAATAATAATAATAAATTAAAGGGGCCTTTGACTATATTCATTCTCATACGTTATATTAAAAAAATTTGTTGGGATATATGGAAATCAAAGAATTATTTTATTTTTTCGGAGAAACCGGTGAATATTTTTGCTAGCTATTTGAGAATTATAGGTATGCATAAATACTACTCTTCATCAGAGGTAAAATTGAAGAAAATGAGGCAAATAATCCCTCTCCCAATCTCTATTGTGGCTACAAGTTTCTTTGATAGTGCAGCACAAGATGGTAAGTGTGGTGCATCTTTTTGAAGATCCACTACAAGGAAAATGTCCTGTAGCGGAGGTTATAGCAGAATCCCATTGAAAAAGAGCCCAAAAATCCATTTATACTAGAGGTTTCTAGCGGAGGCGAGCGGTTAAAGGTTTTTGCGGATTTTTTTAATTGGTGCATTTACATAAAAACGCACCGGTGCGTTCGATACTAAATCACACCGGTGTGGATACATATTAGATCGCACCGCAATAGTGAAAAATATAGCTCAAAGAAAATTTAATTTAAAAAATCGTATTATTTTAATCACCATTAATCGTTGCGTTTATATAGAACACTCACACTGAGATGTGATACTATAAACGTCCCTATGTGTTTAATACATATAAACGCCCTGTTTTTTCAATTTGTATTTTTAATAATAAATCTAATACCAGTGCGCACCTTAACCTTAAACGCACCGGTGCGTGTTTAATGAATAAACACACTGCATTCTACTACAAAGAATTTCTTTCCAATATTTGTTTAAATTGCATTTACAAACCATGCTTGAAGGTGCATCGGTGTAATATATGCACCGGTGAAGGTACATATTATACCGCACCACAACAAAGAAAAATATAAGTCAAATAAAATTTAATTTAAAAAAATGTATTATTTTAATCACAGTTAATCAGTGCATTTATAGAGAATACTCGCACAAGGACGTGATACTATAAACGTCCCAGTTCGTTTGATAGATATAAACTCACCATTTTTCAATTTATATTTCTAATAATAAATCTTATACCAGTGTGCACATAAAACTTAAACACACTAGTGCTTGTGTAATGAATAAACACACTGCATTGGTGCTCGTCTAATAAATAAATGCAACATACTGGTGCTCGTCTAATGAAGAAAACTTAAACACACGGTGCATCACTATACTATATGCACCAGTGTATTGGTGCTTTCCAAACGCACCAGTTTCCATTTTTACAAAAAATTAAATGAAAATCCAGTTTTTTTTTTTAACCTATTTTTTCGGTGCATTAACTTGACCTCCAGCACTAGTGTGCTTCACCTTAAAACGCACCGAAACATGGTTTAATATAATAATAAAAAAACGCGAGGTAAAATTCAATTTTACCACCTCACAGTCATGGATAATTTTAAGAACCCTACTCAAATTTATATGTATAATAAATGGGTGAATCTCTCTGATATATAGGAAAATTTGAAGGCTATTTGATCAATAATATAATATGTATATATAATTTTTTGGCTAATCTTTCATTTTATTATAGAATCTTGTAAAATATTGGCGAATCTTTCATTAAATTATAAGATATTGTAAAATATTGGCGAATATTTCACTAAATTATAAAATATTGTAAAAACTTGGTGAATCTTTCATCGAAATATAAAACCTTGTAACGTCTTTCTGAATCTTTTTCCAGGAAGACTCGGATTTTGATTCTGTAGATTACTAAGGTAGTGCAATAGAAGAGCATATACCAAATCTCAACTCTAGACACTACTGCATATGGCTCAAAAGCTCCTTGAAATATTGCCACAAATAAGTTAGAATCGAAAATTTTGTGGAAAATTTTGAAAAAAAAATGTTCTGGCCCCTGATAATCGTCGCTGTAGCGATGGAAGTCACCTTATTATGGAAACATTCCTAGTCCAGTTTCCTTTGTTCAGATTATTCTGCAATGAGTCACCTTTGGATCCATTTTTTTCCAGTGATCAATATCTACCTCCGAGTCTCCCCATTCCAGTTATTATTCCTAGTTCCCCAGCTATGATCCCCTCACTCGATATTAGTTTCATATGCTGCCAAGTTAGCCCTACCATTATACTATGAACAAAGAAAGTTTGATTTTTCTTTCTCATATTCCCTTGTATATCACTTCAATGTCTTAGTCTTGTGTCCTGCTGCATTCACTCCATGACTGTATCCCTTGTGCTCCTGTCAAGGAAACCTCATTGCCTTGGTAGTTCTAGGTCTCCTTCTGTCGACATCAACACATTTATTCGATGGGATAGACCTAGAGGTCCCTGTACCTTGGCCTCATACACCTCATTGATGAGCTTGTTGGACCACCTGAGGGAGTCCTTAGTGCCCCTTAGAATGGTTGTGTCTTAGGTGCTTGAGCTTAGCTACATGATCGCTTTATTGATATCTGTACATGGTGTTGGTTCTTTCATTATTTGGTCAGAGACCCTGCATGTCCCTTGACTCTAGCACATTGATGAGTCTACTTGGAACCCTCATAGTATCATGTTCCTTGAGATATCTGGGTTTCATTGGCGGCGGTGTTTGGAATCCCTTCAGTTACATGCTTCTTAGTGCATACAATTTCAGATGCAGTTCATTGTACCCATGAGATTCAGATCCTTAGCATTTGAGTAGTCATAGTTGTTGGACACCTTCATATCCAACATAGCATCATTCATTGTGATCTTGAATTCTTTATGAATGCCATTGTTTCTACTATTAGTTCTTCACATCACCATTGTTTGGACCATGATTACAGTCCAATCCCACTTGGAAACCTATAATTCGTACAACAATTATCTATGTATGGATCATGCCCCCTTTGGGTCTAGATCCACTTTGTATATTTTGAGACATTTGAGAATATGTATACCTCATCCATTTTGAGTATTATATATATGCAGGTTATTTTCTCTTGTTATCCTGGAGAAGAGTTAGTTCCCTCCATTGCAATTTCCATTTGCTATGTTCTCGTCACACCCCTTTCCTAGCAAAGAAAGGTCCTATGATGTTTGTCTCCCATATGATGAGCTCCCGACCTCACACATCAAGGAAATCTATTAACCCCAAAAAATTGTCCACTTTTGATCCATTCCAGTAG
Organism: Larix kaempferi; assembly: GCA_027924585.1. Classification (NCBI taxonomy): domain Eukaryota; kingdom Viridiplantae; phylum Streptophyta; class Pinopsida; order Pinales; family Pinaceae; genus Larix; species Larix kaempferi. The sequence goes on from BSBM01000825.1 coordinate 73,731, forward strand.
TTGGCATTGTTCTCAAATGCTAACATCAATTATGACAAGTCATTGACTTCGACACAACTTTGAAAAGTTCTGAACTAAACACGACTTCGACAAACTCAGCAACTTCGACAAGTTTAGCGACCTCAACAGTTTCACGACATCGACATGCAGCATCGACTTGCGACTTGCGACTGTCGAACTAGGACATATTGTGTCTCCATCTTCCAGTTGACTATAATGGTTGAAATTCCGAAACCATTCTAACTTCTCTTGTAACTAAATGTAATAGGCAGGCACCCAAGCGTCTCAACACTTTATATAAGCATGCAAAATATTGTAACATACAAGTCATGATCTTTACATCTAGTAATAGAGAAATAAGTTCGCATTCATGCATATTGTCTGTGTGTATGTTTTCATTTGTGCAGTGTATTCCTGCTTTGCTTATTCTCTTTCTTATGCTTTCGCCATAGCATAGCCGACTCATTCAGTCGAACTATTATCCCCCTCGTGCTTCTTGGGCACATGTGGATCATTGGTATTAGAGCAGTTGTCTAGATTCAGAGCTTAAGTTGTGAGTAGACACTTCTAGAAAAGTTACCTGACTTATGCCAGTTCAAACACACTCGCAAACTCAACAATCCAAGCAGACACTACCTCTAAAGATGGCAGGAAAAACATGCAAAAGACATGCAATTGACGAGACACAACAACTCATAGAGAAAGCATTGGCTCGACAACGAACTAAAATGTTTGCCCAGTTTAATGAGATTCTCACACGATTTGCTTCGACATCAGGAGAATTTTCGACGAGATCTAACTCCCACAAAATCAGTCCATTCAAAGTGAAAATGAATCTGTACATACCAAATCTAGAAGGCAAGATTGACGTGGAATCCATGGACAATTGGGTACAACAATTGGAATCCTATTACTCTGTGAATCAACTCTCAGAAGCCGACAAGATCACCATTGCAGCCTTAAAGTTGTCAACATCTGTGCACTGCTGGTGGGAGAACCTCTTGAAAAATATGTAGAAAAGCGGAGACCCCATAGACACATGGGATAAATTTTTTGAACACATCCGAAAGGAGTTTTACCTGCCCAAGTACCTTGAACAATAGTATAATAAGTGCCAGCAACTAAGGCAATGGAAAGACTAGTCCGTACAGAGTTACACCGATGAGTTCTATTGACTCATGGCTAGACTTGGCGTTCAAGAAGAAGAAAAATTTCTTGTTCTGAAGTACGTCATCAGATTGTCCCAGTACATTCAGTAGGAGATGGAGTTTCTGACTGTCAATATGCTCGCGAATGCATTCCACTATGCTAGCAAACTTGAAACCAAGCAAAAGGGAAAAGAAAGCTTCGTGACTAAACCGACATTAGGATGACCACCCGATAAGAAGGCACCAACTGACTTCGACAAGTCAAAATATTCTCAGTCAACTCCTCCAAATCTAGATCACGACAAAAATCTTTTTCACAACAGGGAACGTAGCAAGAAACCTACCGGGAAATGGTCTGATTACCACCACTCATCTTGGCATGATACATTTGAATGCAAAGCTCGGAAGACCTTTTTGGAAAATGTGTCGACATACGACGTGTTCGACAAGACTGTGGTAGAATATGACCCAAAAGCAACGACTCTTTTGACGTCGACATCGACAATTCCATCAGCCTCGACTATCGTTGACGAGGAGGAATGAGATATCCTGTTCCATACAAAGATATGGGTTCAAAATAATCCATTACATCTGATTGTGGACAACAAAATCTAGAAGAACTTTGTTTCTGAAGAACCTGTGAAGAAACTAGGTCTTATTACCACTACGCATCCTCATCCTTACAACATCATTTGGATGAAGGATGGACAAGAGCTAAGGATCACCTGACAATGCAAACTTTCCTACTTCATAAATCCTTTTGAAGATGAAGTACTTTGCGACGTGGCACCACTCTCCATAGCTGACGCCATGTTTGGGAACCCTTACCTATGGGATCACCATGGAGATTACTAGTTACTACTGGAGAGGGTGATTGTCAGAATTCAGAATCAACGGTACAACATACCAGAGCGACGACCTACACCAACGGTTGCAATGATATCTGCTAAGTAGAAAAAGAAGGTCATCAATCATGCTTAGAAGTTCTTATTGATTATGATAAAGCCGCAACATTCTAGGACTACTTTAATGTACCCCCATTACACATACACATATCTACAATGTAAACCCATGCAATTTAAAACAATTTCCTTTACGCATCCAAGTAACAGCTTCATTAGTCTCGTTAATTTCCCATCAACATAATTCAAACACAGGCGGACAGAATCATGCCATCCGCACTCATAAACATATCAAAGTTTAATTCTATATTTTCCTAATTCTCGGTGAAGACTATCAATCCCTTATCAGGGTGAAGGATTATTTATAAGCAAACATAAGAATGGCACAAAGCTAGATAGACATATAAAAGCTTGCTAAGCTAGCAACATAAAACAACCTTAAACATGGGAAAACATCCAGTGATCCATTCAATCATTATACCCAGATTTATGTCAATCTTTCTATGAGCAAGACATGAACTTTCCATTCATCAAAGAAGGTTATGACAACATAAGAAAACAAAAGGTGCATAGTTAAGCATAACCAACTCATCATTCAGATACCAAATTACTACAACAGGTAGCTTATGCAACTGAAAAAAAAAAACTCATTCATGAATACAACCTTCTTATAGGATTAACATACAATATTCATGGCTTACATTTAATTATACATTCATTCCACCGATTGAACATGTTAAGAATAATTAAACACATGAATATCATAATTCATACATAGATACTTATCTGAAATTCACATAAATGTGGCAACTGGCTACATGTGAGCCACGCTCCACCCAACCTTAGAACTTGTCCAGCCTGTACTATTTCAAATCCCAAGTTCACCCCCGAGCTGAGATCCAGACATTAACCTGAGATATCTCACCAATTTCTCCCCAACTCACTCTCAGAGTCTCAGGTGGAAATAACAGGATAAATATATATACAAGGTTCAACAAACAATAGTTTGGTAACCAATTCCTTGTCAATTCCTCAATTGACCCACCTAAGTTCCTTCCCGAAATGTACATTGACTCATTTCACTGTAAATGTTGGGAATCCCTCTAGGCCTCATGCTTCATTTCCAATTCACTGGTTAATTGATAGTCAATTCGGGTTATCTTAGTATAACAATGTTCAGGTTCTCTCTCTGCATTTCGGGTTCGGGTTCCTTACAGGAAATCTCTTTCTGTTTTTATTTACTCAGCAGACACTCCTCTTGCAATGAACAGACACTTCCCCATGCTCTACATGCATTCTGCTTCTGTGCTCTGCGTGCATTCTCCAGACCAGCGACCCAAGCTCTCTGCATGCATTTTACTCAGTGCATTCTCCTGGACTGACGACCCCCACACAGGACGTGGGTAGCATCAGCATTCCCCAAGTCCACCTGGATCACCAAGGCAACCTCGTGTCCCCTATGGGTTCCCACATGACTATCCCCATAGGCACACGTTACCTCCCCATCCTTAAGCACGATTAGTCACTAAATCATTAGTTTAATTAATAGTTAATAATAATTAATTAATAATTAATCCCCTACTAAGGATAAGGCTTAAGGGTATGGGTTTTGAGTTTATCATAAGGTTTAAGAACAAAGTTTTAGGGAACAAGGAACCTAAGTCAACCTTACCCCCTCACAACCCTTGATTAATATCTGGATCCCCTCTTCAGTGTATTGCTCCTCATGCAGCCAACTGGTATTTATATTAAATTATTATCATGCTATGTACATACTCATAGCCACAATGTTCGAATTAGAATATCAGCTCTAACCTGGGCCAGGGGGTGTTACAATTCCCCTCCCCTTAGAGTGTTCATCGTCCTCGATGATTAACATTGTATCAAAACATATACAAAAATTAACTGTCATAATGTTTTATTATATACACCTTTTCAAAATAAATGCAGTTACTCTTCCCGCATTATATCTTCCAGTTCCCAAGTGGATTCCTCAGGACTGTAACGGGATGATTGGTCGAATTCTTCTTCATTGATCCACCTTCCTTTCCACTACTGATTGTTCCCATAATGTTTTTTACCTCTCTTTGCAGACAAATAGTGTCCTACAAATCCTTTTGGTTCATCTCATTCTACTGTCTCTGTAGCTTAAGCATCTCCCCAAGATTTTCTTGGGTCTTGGCAATTGTTTGCAGAAGGTTTTCATCCAAATCCAACTGCCATTGGTCTGCTGCCATGGTCAATGTGCAGAGTTGTCTCTCACTTTTCTCACAAGTATTACTTGCTCTGTAACAACTGCAACAAATTAAATTCAATTTCTCACATGTGAAATACATCATTGTAATTTTGTTAGGCCCAACATAACATAACATTAAAATCAGTCAATTAATTTCCCAAGTGATAGGGAGAAGTCCATGCTACATCCAAGTGACTTTCACACTTTTCATGCTTTCCCAACATGCACATGAACTCATGCATGTGCATACTTTCATAAGGAATTAACTAATTGAGTCTTCATAAGTATTTCAAGCAATCAACCACAACCATTTCTCAGCCAAAACACGCATTCAATCCATTTTTATGTTTTCTATAATGCATCAATTAAAAAGGAAAAATGAGTGTAAGAGTTTCCCCCTCTTAGTCTTGTTCTAATCCAGAGTCACACCAACAATGTGGTTTCATGCTCAGCCTCTTTCACTTCAATATGAGTACTTGACTTGCGCTTTCTTGGCTATGACACTTAGTGTCTGATGTCTTTCCCAGGCCTCTCATCCAAGGGAACCTTTTTAAGTAGAGTCACTCTAGTGCTATTCAGAGCTTATGCTCAACACATAATGAGTAGTCTATGTGTTCCATATCTTCTGCTCAACACATATATGTCATCCATGTGCTCCAGAGCTTATGTTCAACACATGATGAGTAGTCCATGTGCTCCATGAGTCTGCCGCATCAAATTATATATGTTCGAGCTGACACACAAAATGAATAAGCTAGTTCATTAGTATTTATGTTCTACTTTGGTGAACATATTTCATAACATTCACTACCAAATATTGCAATACCAGGAATGCGTCCATTCCCTTAGGTATAGTCAATATTGATATCCCTAACATAAATCAACACTAGAAAGGTGTGCACCCCTCACTGATGTGAACTTATGCAGGTCCTACTCTTACTTCAAGCAGTCTGAAATAGTGTAAATAAAATAAAACATGCTCTTCATATTAACTCTAGTAACTATACATGTCTATATATCAGCTAGGGTTACATAACACTTATCTCTTTTTGTAGATGTACTTTCTCTTCCTTTGCGAGGAGTGGGTCTCCCTTCTCTGATTTGTCAGTCCCTCAGTTTTCCACCCCAATCTCTTTCACGTTACACTTATGCCCTATTTAGCATAAATTTTACCATTTCACTCACATGGATTTCCACCATGTAGTGTAGATGAGGCATCCTCATACTGTTGGGATTTTGCAAGCGGCACCACTATGCCCATTGGGTTTTATGCTTGTTACCATAACATGGACACCCACTTACACATGTCCTCCTGACACAGTTATATACAATCCAACAGTGATTAGCAATCATCAATAGTTTTCAAGTATGAAATTTACAAGTCTGAAATGGACAATATGTTATGTGCATAGCAAAGTTTACAACCATGAGATCATTCTCATGATGTTTGACTCTTGCACATGGTAGATTTTCAGCCTTCACCATGGACTTACCCACCTTGCCATGTCCCAAGCAATCTACCTGAAATATGAACTCAAACCAGTCAAACACTTTGAGTCTTTCATGCATATAACATTTTTATTGCAATAGTCATTAAAGTGATTTTCATAATTATAATCACCCAATCATTCAATCACTTTCAACTGCTAACATCTTCTTACAACGAAATGTATAGGTGTATTTTATATGCCTCTTCATCATAATAAAATTTAAAAGACACCATCACGTTGTTTATGTAATTGTAATAAACTTTCGATACCCATTAATTCCTAGTCATAACCTTTATACAGCCCTGTCCTTCCACAGAATATGCTGGAAGCCCTCTCATCATGACTACCTCCATCTAATCCTTCCTGCATTCACATCAACTCATGAAATGATCTCAAAATTACCATTAATTCAACATTTCATTCATTATTTAATTTGCAATGACACATACACATCCCAATTATGTATTCACACAATGCATCACAACATGTGCAACCACACACATGTATGCACATTAACAACACTTACACAAATTTTTTATATGCACTTACTCAATGCTTAATCACAAGATTTACAAGATATTTTTAATGAACATTTACTAAATGCATCCAATGCACTACCACATTGATCAAGAACATCCATGTGCCTACACAGGTTTCCTACAATGGTAAGTTGGAATTGTGGCCAATGCTCCAACACCACGTCCAGTCATCTCCCCAATCATTTGGTTGTCTATTTGATGCCCTCTTTCCCCATTCAACAACACATCCCGAGTTTTCTCACTTCGTGGTTGTTGGCAAGAGGTTACATCTTAATTTAACACCAATATGGAATTAATGGGAGGTTTGAGTAGCACTAAAGCATTACCACAAAAGGACCATAAGTCCTTACTTGCTTGATTACAACCCATAACCATTATACACATGGCATAATCTACTTTCATATGAATGCATTCAAAATTCTTAAAAAATCACATGATAACATGCCCTATGGAATGTCATTCACACAAATGCATTTCACTATTACATGCATTCCATTTTATGATCACTAAAACATGATTAAAGGATTCTTACCCATCCTTTCTCATCACTTAATAATATTAGCATAATGAACCTTACCTGCAAGGCTCCCATCAACCCAATGTTGTTACCTGATCAGTTGATTTCTTACTAAGGACTAAACAACCCTTCCACCGACCTCTTGATCATAGATTTATTGCTCCAGCACTTCTTCGTAAGATTTCTTTTTATGGGAAACATCATCAGCAACATCTTCAACCATGCTTCAATTTTCTTGGTCCTATATCCAATACCATCAACAATGGTGATTATCAATCACAACAATTATCATTAGTGGCTTATTGCATATGTAGAACTCACTATTTTACCATCATGCAATCTCACACACATTAAGTTATCATTTAACTAGATTTCATGGCTTAAAAGAGTTATCAACCTTTTGAATTTAAGGTCTTATTACCTTTATTACCCCTTTCTTGGGTATCAACTAATCGCATAATGCACTCAACAATTAAACATATCAATCGCATGATATCCAATATAACTGAAGGAATTCTTACCAGTTCCTTTATTAGCTCATACGGACACAAGCATACATGCATTACTTCCATTGCTTACTCTGATTTTACCTGATCAGTACGTAACTTGTGAAGCTAACATGATGCTACCACCAACCCTTGACATTTTTCTCCCAAGGATAGTCTATCCTCTTCAGTAATATGATCAATATCTTCCATCTTTCACACAATAGATTAACAACCGCATTATCCCTTGTCCATCTTTAATACAGATGCAGTCATCAACACATGTTCAACATATTAGATATCATTATCATACACATTTTCAACATATTTCACAAGCATGACTTCTACACATATCCATGCCTAAACACAACTCTTTAAGCTAATCCTGCAACCTCATAAGCTATATGCCTAAACATATTTATATGCATTCTCTTTCAAGCGTGCATCCAACAATCATGCATATATGCATCATATTTATTCCTAGAAGAAAAGATATAGGATTCTCTCTTGTCTATTTTACAATCCAACTATCTTTAGCTATGATATCCACCCTCAAAACATTATTCTCTTATATTGAGAATATAATTTATCACAACCCAGTCCAGACAAAAGTAACTTGCATACGAATGAGTGTTTTTGTCACGTACGCACCTATCCATCCAAGGCAAGGGAGGGAACATGATGCCAATCTCTGGGGCTTTCACATAAAACTCAGTCAAGTTCATTAGATTCTTATCAATAAGAGAGATGTGTGCAGATGGAAAACAAGCAAGAATGCATAGCGGAAATAAACTCATCCACACACACATATTTTATTCACAACCAGCATATCAAAATAATCATTAAATTATACATTGCATAGGCAAAAAAAATAGATAGAAAAACACTTATCTTCATTGTGCAATTGGTCCCAAACAACTAGCTATGCCACTGCAACGTTCCACCCAACCATAGGCTCTTCGACGACATATACTCAATCCGTCCGAAGGCCACCCATGAACTGGGCATGATTCTTACAAGGAAAAGGGGACATTCAAGCTCATGCACATCCCAATTAATCATCTCATTTGAGCCAAGCCAGTCCACAGCTGGGTTTATCAGGCTATATTTGAACCCTGGAGGCTTACACTCAAGCTCAATCTAAAGAAATGGATTTACCAACACGATGGCCATGGGTTTTCCCCAATTCGTTTCCAGTCAAACAGATTGAGGGATAGGAAAAACAATCATAGGGAGGAAAACGAATTCTCCTTCAGCTAATTAAGCATTCAATAGCCCAAAACGGTCTCTATGGAACCCCAAACCCATTCCTCTTCTTCCCCATGGGTATACAACACAAAAATGCCCTTCTCCCAGATGAGAATGAAGGGAAAAACAGAAAAACATGGCTGGAAAACACCCAGGTAGCTCCAAACTTGTGAGGGAGAGAGACTAGTTGATGGGTAATGTCTTGGGGAGCAATTCATGGCTCTTTTCTTGCCCAAGAAGCAAAACACGATTTCCCATGTAGGGTGGCTTTCCCATACCCAAAATTGGACAGCCATACCTCTCATTTCCCAAGGCATTAACTACCTCAACCAACTCTTGGGAAAAATCAATGATTGGGTACAAAAGTCAACATGGGTAGTTGAGGGTTTGATGGGTTCTCTCATTGACACTTGGTTTGACTTGATTGGATCCAAGGGTTTGAATGTTTTCCCTCCAAATTCCTTGTAAAATCATGCCCCCATCTCTTGTTGCATTGCATAGCTAGTTGTGGGTATTTTATTAAATGCATATTTACATGATATTTACAATTCCATTGTGTCGGGCTAGCACATAAACCATATGCATCAATAAATCGATGGCAGGGCCTTGGCCTTGAGCTCCTCACCACGATTATATAACAAGATTACATCATTTACAATTTTAATGTGATAAGGTCAAGATGGGGATGTGACAGTTTTATGTTCCACCCTCATGTAGATGAGGCTTATCATGGAATTTTTACCCTTACACTACCTCTTGTATCTAATAAGCTCATACAATAACCAAATTAAACATTAATCTTCTGGTAACCCAAATGAAGAATTATAAAAATAGTAATGCTTTTTTTTCATTGAATTGGTCATAACCCAAGTTTTAATAACAACCCAGAATTGCAATTGCACATTATGCAAACCCAACAATTCAAACACACAGCCCAAACAAGATCCCAACTTGGTAGTGATTCCATGCTTATCTCAACATATCCCGTCAATGCAGATACATCCATTATTTTCCCCAATAATTTGAAAATGCAGAAGCAACACATATTATTCACTCGAAATTTCTTAGCATAACTAATACTTCAACAATTTAGTAATGTTAAAGCATAATCATCCTCCAAGGGAATAATCTTTCAAAATGCAAATGTAAACATACATTCAACACGTAGGATAGTTCTTCACACAAGGTTGACATACTTAATATAGAATTTGTTCAAAATATACCAATTTGGATTTCCACATATACCCAGAGGTTTGAGAGCTGTGACCTGTGCTCTCATACCAATTCGTAACGTACCCCATTACACATACACATATCTACAATGTAAACCCATGCAATTTAAAACAATTTCCTTTACACATCCAAGTAACAGCTTCATTATTCTCGTTAATTTACCATAAACATAATTCAAACACAGGCGGACAGAATCATGCCATCCGCACTCATAAACATATCAAAGTTTAATTCTATCTTTCCTAATTCTCGGTGAAGACTATAAATCCCTTAGCAGGGTGAAGGATTATTTGTAAGCAAACATAAGAAGGGAACAGATCTAGATAGACATACCAAAGCTTGTTGATTTAGAAACGTGAAACAACCTTAAACATGGGAAAACATCCAGTCATGCATTCAATCATTATACCCATATTTATGTCAATCTTTTTGTGAGAAAGACATGAACTTTCCATTCATCAAAGAAGGTTATGACAGCATAAACAAACAAAAGGTGCATAATTAAGCATAACCAACTCATCACTCACATACCAAATTAATACAACAGATAACTTATGCAATTGAAAGAAAACTCATTCATGAATAAAACCTTCTTACAGGATTACCATATCATATTCATGGCTTACATTTAATTATACATTCATTCCACCGATTGAACATGTCAAGCATAATTAAACACATGAATATCATAATTCATGTACACAGATACTTATCGGAAATTCACATAAATGTTGCAACTGGCTGCATGTGAGCCACGCTCCACCCAACCTTAGAACTTGTCCATCCTGTACTATTTCAGCTCCCAAGTTCACCTTTGAGCTGAGATCCAGACATTAAACAGAGATATCTCACCAATTTCTCCCCAACTCACTCTTAGAGTATCAAGTGGAAATAATAGGATAAAGATATATACAGGGTTGAATAAACAACAGTTTGGCAACCAATTCCATGTCAATTCCGCAATTGACCAACCTAAGTTCCTTCTCGAAACATACAGTGACACATTTCACTGCAAACATTGGGAATCCATCTGGGTCTCATGATTCATTGCCAATTCACTAGTTAATTCAGCCAAGGAATTCATATCCAACTTGGGTTATCTCAATATAACAATGTTCAGGTTCTCTCTCTGCATTTCGGGTTTGGGTTCCTCACAGGAAATCTCTTTCTATTTTTCTTTACTCAATAGACATTCCTCTTGCACTCAATAGACAATTCCCCATGCTTTGTGTGCATTCTGCTTCTTTGCTCTGCGTGCATTCTCTAAACCAACCACCCAAGCTCTCTGCGTGCATTCTGCAAACCAACCACCCAGGCTCTCTGTGTGCATTCTCCAGACCAACCACCTAGGATCTCTGCATTCATTTTCCTCCATGCATTCTCTTGGACTGACGTCCCCCACATATGCCATGGGTAGCATCAGCATTCCCCACGTCCTCTTGGATCACTGAGGCAACCTCGTGTCCCCTCTGGGATCCCATGTGGTTGTCCCCAGAGGCACACATTACCTCCCCATCCTTAAGCTCGATTAGTCACTAAATCATTAGATTGATTAATAATTAATAATATTTAATTAATAATTAAGCCACCCACTAAGGATAAGGGTTAGGGGTATAAGGTTTTTGAACACGGGTTTAGGGAACAAGGTACCTAAGTCAACCTTACCCCCTCACAACCCTCGATTAATATCTGGATCCCCTCTTCATCATATTGCTCCTCATGCATTCAACTGGTATTTATATTAAATTATTATCATGCTATGTACATACTCATAGCCACAATGTTCGAATTACAATATCAGCTCTAACTTGGGCCAGGGGGTGTTACAAAGATTGTAGCAACCAGTCGAGTCACCGACTAGTGCAACTCCCGATAGAAGCAACAAATTGACAATATTCTTGATGAGTACTAGAACCTATTCCAAGTTCCAGACGGAGTACATATACATTGCCAAGTAAAACACTCTATTGAACCCACTCCTCATTCTTCATTTCCTAACGCATCTGTCTACAGAACATCCATTCTAAAAAATGAAGAGATTCGTAGACAAATAAAAGACTTGATCGACAAAGGTCATATCCGACCCAGCTCCTCTCCTTGGGGAAGTCCAGTCGTCCTCATTCCAAAGAAAGACGGGACTTGGTGCATGTGCATTGACTACCGGTCCCTTAACAAAATTTCAGTGAAGAATAGGTACCCTCTATCGTGGATAGACTAGCTCATCGATTGTATGAAAGGTGCTAAGTTCTTTACTAAGATTGACCTCAAGTCGGGATACCATCAGACTCCAATCGAGATGTCGAATGTCTGGAAAACTGCTTTCAAGACCAAGGAAGGATTGTTTGAATGGTTAGTCATGCCTTTAGGCTTAACCAATGCACCTGCGACCTTCATGCAATACATGGACAACATTCTTCGACCCTTCATCGGAAAATGGGTCATTGTCTATCTCGATGACATATTGATTTTTAGTCGATCATGGGAATAACATGTGGGACAGCTTCAACAAGTCCTCGACACTCTCCAACAACATAGACTCTACTTGAACATGGACAAATTATCCTTTGTGATGAATAACATCAAATATTTCACATTTGTAATTAACTCTGCAGGCATTCACGTCGAGCCAGACAAAGTACAAATTATCCAAGATTGGCCCATTCCTCAAAGAATTCAAGAACTAAGAAGTTTTCTTAGTTTAGACAATTTCTATTGACGATGCATACTCGGCTTCAGCCACATAGCCTAGCCATTGAATCAGTTGACGAAAGGAAATTGGAAGAATTGCTTCAAGTGGACACCAACACAACAAGAACCTTTTGAATAGCTAAAACACAAGCTTTGTACTGCACCTGTACTTGTGTTACCTGATTTGCATCAACCCCTTGAGATTGAGACAGATGCATCGGACTATGCCTTGGGCACAGTGATCACTCAGTCTGGTCACCAGTCTCTTTTCATTCCAAAACTTTTAACGACACTATTAGAAGGTATTCGACATATGAAAAAGAACTGTACGCCATTGTGCAAGCTCTTAAGCAATGGAGGAATTACATCCTTGGAAAGGAAACGGTCATCCTCACTAACCATAAGCCTCTACAGTTTGCTGCGACCTGGTCGAAATTACAAACAACTTGACAACTCAAGTGGATGAATTACCTACAACAATTTTAGTTGGTAATTAAGTATCAAAAAGGTAAAGCTAACATCGTCGCCGATTATCTAAGGCTTAACACAACCACCCGTTACTCTCCTTTTTAAAATGATGAGTATGCAGGGATATGACACCACTACTTGGCCTCAGTTGTATCAGGAAGACATCAAATTTTCATTAGTCTACCGACAAATTCAGAGTGACAAGTCGTCAACCATTGACTATTTCTTGAAAGATACCTTGATTACAAGCGTGGACAACTTTGTGTACCGACCGGTGAGCATCAACAACAACACATTTGGGATGCACACTATAACAAGACTGCAGGACACTTTGGAGTAGCAAAGACCCTTGCTATTCTACAGAAGTATTTATTTTTTCCTACACTTAAAACCAACGTCAACAAGCACATTCGATCATGTGTGGTTTGTGCCATTGCTAAACTGCCTAATCGACGACAGAGATTGTACACACCTTTGCAAGTTTCTATTCAAACATGAGAATATATTTCTATGGACTGCTTGACAGGATATCCTACTACCAAACATTAGCATGACGTGATCTTCATAGTAGTCGACAGATTTTCCAAGATGGCCATTCTCATTCCATGTAAGAAGATGACAAGAACACAACAAACCGCTCAGCTTTTCTTCACACATGTTTGGAAACACTTTGGTTCATTGACAACCATTATTTATGACCGAGATTCCAGATTCGTCAACATCTTTTAGAAGACTCTCTGGCAGTAGCTCAACACAAGACTATCATTGTCGATAGCTTTCCATCCTCAGACAGATGGACAAATAGAAGTTGTGAATCGCTTGGTAGTACAATTGCTTCACATGTACAACCACAAGCATTGACCAACATGGGATGGAAGTCTTCCAAACATACAACATAGCTACAATCGTGCTCAACATAGATCTATGGGAAAGAATCCATTTGAGATTTGTTACGTATTTCAACCCTCAACACCTATCGATTTGATAATCTCCTCGACACAGTCGAACGACACTAACTATAGCCAGCAGGAAGTTGACAAAGTATTGAAGTTTCGAGATCAAATTTGTGACATCCACCGACAAGCATAAGAAATGTTGCAATGAATAAACACGAAAGCTAAGGCCCAACATGACAAGCATCGTATCGCTCATTCATTCCAAATTGGGGATAATGTCAGGTTACATCTCGAGAAGGAACACTTCACTGGCCCATACAAGAAACTGAAACCTTTGCGATATGGTCAACATCTCAAAAAGGAATGTTTCACTGGCCCATATAAGAAAGGGAAACCTTTGCGATATGGTCCATACAGTATTCTTCAACAGATTGGCGAAAACGCTTTCCAACTTGAAATTCCTGCATGCCTGGGTCTACATACAGTATTCAATGTGTATCTACTTCGACCATACCATGCACCACTGTTGGAACAGAATGACTTCCAAACAACAGAACCTGATGACATCCATCCAGATGTCCAGGAGCCTCTTCCTTGCGACACCATTGTGGGGAAATGAGTACGCCATACAAGGACGAACAAAATTCCCTTGTTTCAAGTTGCTAAAGCCGAACAGATCCTAGCACAAGGAAAATGGTACTCTGCTACTGAACTGACCGACAAGTTTCCTCACCTGAACGAGCAAACAATGGGGACCATTGTTTCTTAAGGAAGGAGGTCTGATCAATTCTAGTAGTTGGCATTATTTTCAGATGCTAACATCAAATGAGACAAGTCATCGACTTCGACAAGTTCTGAACTCGACATGACTTCGACAAACTCAACCACTTCGACAAGTTCAACGACCTCAACTGTTTCACAACGTCAACATGTAGCATCAACTTGTGACTTGCGACTGTCGAACTACGACAGATTGCCTCTCTGTCTTCCAGTCGACTGTAACGGTTGAACTTTCGAAACCGTTCTAACTTCTCTTGTAACTGAACGTAATGGGCAGGCACCCAAGCGTCTCAGCACTTTATATAAGCAAGCAAAATATTGTAATATACAAGTCATGAACTATACATCCAGTAATAGAGAAATCAATTTGCATTCCTGCATATTGTCTGTGTGTATGTGTTCATCTATGTAGTGTATTCCTGCTTTGCTTATTCTATTTCTTATGCTTCCGCCATAACAGAGTTGATTCATTCAATCTTATTGTTGTCCCCCTCATGCTTCCCGGGTGCATACGGATCAAATTTAGTCATCCCCTAGCAAAACCATATCCATACATCATGTCCACTTTACATTTCCACCACATAGACCTTCACATATACAAAATTCCAAAGTTAAAAATTAAATTGGCTCATAATCCACCAAAAACCATGAGCCATGTTATCTAAATTTTGGATATTTTTTCTTTTCGAAAAAGAAGAAAATTTGCACATTCTCAATACCATAAGAAAATGATAAGGATATCCAAAAAAGGAAAATTCTCCAAAAAAAAAAAATACTATGGTTCAAAACCATCAATCATAAAAAACCATCAATCACCAAAAACCATTTATCTAGTTGGATCCTTATCCTCCCTAACTTACTCATGTGCCTATATAATGAACATGAAGGTCCCTCATTTTACAGCTTTAGACCTTTATACCTTTAGAGGCATTTCTGCCCATTTGAGAACCATTTTCTCACCTTTCTCCATACATTACATACACCATCACTCTACCAAAATCTCCATTGAGACCCTCTCTCCCTATGTTGAGTATTGGCACCTTGTGACGTGGAGTTGGAGAACATGTGAGGCGGACATAATCATGCCATCCGCACTCATAAATATATCAGAGTTTATTTCTATCTTTTCCTAATTCTCAGTGAAGACTATCAATCCCTTATCAGGGTGAAGGATTATTTATAAGCAAACATAAGAATGGAACAAAGCTAGATAGAAATACCAAAGCTTGTGGATTTAGAAACGTAAAACAACCTTAAACATGGGAAAAACGTTCAGTCATGCATTCAATCATTATACCCATATTTATGTCAATCTTTCTGTGAGAAAGACATGAACTTTCCATTCATCAAAGAAGTTTATGACATCATAAGCAAACAAAAGGTGTATAATTAAGCATAACCAACTCATGATTCACATACCAAATTAGTACAACAGATAACTTATGCAATTGAAAGAAAACTCATTCACTAATAAAACCTTCTTACATGCTTAACATATAATATTCATGGCTTACATTTAATTATACATTCATTCTACCGATTGAACATGTCAAGCATAATTAAACACATGAATATCATAATTCATGTACAAAGATGCTTATCGTAAATTCACATAAATGTTGCAACTAGCTGCATGTGAGCCACGCTCCACCCAACCTTAGAACTTGTCCATCCTGTACTATTTCAGCTCCCAAGTTCACCTCGGAGCCGAGATCCAAACATTAACTTGAGATATCTCACCAATTTCTCCCCAAATCACTCGTAGAGTCTCAAGTGGAAATAACAGGATAAAGATATATACAGGGTTCAACAAACAACAGTTTGGTAACCAATTCCTTGTCAATTCCGCAGTTGACTCACCTGATTTCCTTCTTGAAACGTACAGTGACACATTTCACTGCAAACGTTGGGAATCCATCTAGGTCTCATGATTCATTGCCAATTCACTGGTTAATTCGACCAATGAATTCATAGTCAACTTGGGTTATCTCAATATAACAATGTTCAGGTTCTCTCTATGCATTTCGGGTTCGGATTCCTCACAGGAAATCTCTTTCTATTTTTCTTTACTCAACAGACATTCCTCTTGCACTCAGTAGATACTTCCCCATGCTCTGCATGCATTCTCTAGACCAACCACCCAGGCTCTCTGCGTTCATTCTCCAGACCAACCACCTAGGCTCTCTGCGTGCATTTTCCTCCATGCATTCTCCTGGACTGAAGTCCCCCACATATGCCGTGGGTAGCATCAACATTCCCCATGTCCTCCTGGATCACTAATACAACCTCGTGTCCCCTCTGGGATCCCACGTGGTTGTCCCCAGAGGCACACGTTACCTCCCTATCCTTAAGCACGATTAGTCACTAAATCATTAGATTAATTAATAATTAATAATAATTAATTAATAATTAATCCCCCCACTAAGGATAAGGCTTAGGGGTATGGGTTTATCATAAGGTTTTAGAACAAGGGTATAGGGAGCAAGGTACCTAAGTCAACCTTATCCCCTCACAACCCTCGGTTAATATCTGGAACCCCTCTTCGGCATATTCCTCCTCATGCAGCCAGCTTGTATTTATATTAAATTATTATCATGCTATGTACATACTCATAGCTACAATGTTCGAATTACAATATCATCTCTAACCTTGGCCAGGGAGTGTTACAAAGACTGCAGCAACTGGTCGAGTCATCGACCAGTGCAATTCCCGACAGAAGCAACAAATCGACAATATTCTTGATGAGTACCAGGACCTATTCCAAGTTCCAGATGGAGTACATCTACATTACCAAGTAAAACACTCTATTGAACTTGCGCCTCGTTCTTCATTGCCTAATGCATCTGTCTACAGAAGATCCATTCTAAAAAATGAAGTGATTCATAGACAAATACAAGATTTGATTGACAAAGGTCATATCCGACCCAACTCCTCTCCTTGGGGAAGTCTTGTTGTCCTTGTTCCAAAGAAAGACAGGACTTGGCGCATGTGCATCGACTACCGAGCCCTTAACAAAATTTCAGTGAAGAATAGGTACCCTTTGTCGCGGATAGACTAGCTCATTGACTATTTGAAAGGTGCTAAGTTCTTTACTAAGGTTGACCTTAAGTCGGTATGCCATCAGACTCCAATTGAGCCCTCAGATGTCTGGAAAACTGCTTTCAAGACCAAGGAAGGATTGTTTGAATGGTTAGTGATGCCTTTACGCTTAACCAATGCACCTGCGACCTTCATGTGATACATGGATAACATTCTTCGACCCTTCATCGGAAAATGGGTCATTGTCTATCTCGATGACATATTGATTTTTAGTTGATCATGGGAATAACATCTCGGACAGCTTCAACAAGTTCTCGACACTCTCCAACAACATCGAATCTACTTGAACATGAACAAATTATCCTTTGCGATGAATAGCATCAAATATTTTACATTTGTAATCGACTCTGCAGGCATTCACGTCGAGCCAGACAAAGTACAAATTATCCAAGATTGGCCCATTCCTCAAAGAACTCAAGAACTAAGAAGTTTTCTTGGTTTGGAGAATTTCTATCGATGATGCATACTCGGCTTTAGTCACATAGCCTAGCCATTGAATCAGTTGACGAAAGGAAATTGGAAAAATTTCTTCAAGTGGACACCAACACAACAAGCACCTTTTGAACAGCTCAAACACAAGCTTTGTACTGAACCTGTACTTGTGTTACGTGATTTGCATCAACCCTTTGAGATTGAGACAGACGCATCGGACTATGCCTTAGGCACAGTGATCACTCAGTCTGGTCACCTAGTCGCTTTTCATTCCAAAACTTTTAATGACATTGTTAGAAGGTATTCAACATATGAAAAAGAACTGTACGCCATTGTGCAAGCTCTTAAGCAATGGAGGAATTACATCCTTGGCAAGGAAACGGTCATCCTCATTGACCATAAGATTCTACAGTTCACTCCAACCTAGTTGAAATTACAAACAACTCTACAACTCAAGTGGATGAATTACATATAACAATTTCAGTTGGTAATTAAGTATCAGAAAGGTAAAGCTAATGTCGTCACCGATTGTCTAAGGCTTAACACAACCATCCGTTACTCTCCTTTTTACAGTGATGAGTATGCAAGGATATGACACCACTACTTGGCCTCAATTGTATCAGGAAGACATCAAATTTTCGTCATTCTACTGACAAATTCAGAGTGACAAGTCGTTGACTGTCGACTATTTCTTGAAAGATACATTAATTACAAGCGTGGACAACTTCGTGTACCGACCGATGAGCATTGAAAACAACTCATTTGGGATGTGGACTACAACAAGACTGCAGGACACTTTGGAGTAGCAAAGACCCTTGCTATTCTACAGAAGTATTTATTTTTTCCTACACTTAAAACCAATGTCGGGAAGTACATTCGATCATGCGTGGTTTGTGCCACTGCTAAACTGCCTAATCAATGACAGAGATTGTACACACCTTTGCTAGTTACTATTCAAACATGGGAATATATTTCTATGGACTGCTTGACAGGATATCCTACTACCAAACATTAGGATGACGTGATCTTTGTAGTAGTCGACAGATTTTCCAAGATGGCCATTCTCATTCCATGCAAGAAGACAACAAGAACGCAACAAACCATTCAGCTTTTCTTCACACATGTTTGGAAACACTTTGGTTTATTGACAACCATTATTTCCAACCGAGATGCCAGATACATCAACATATTTTAGAAGACTCTCTGGCAGTAGCTCGACACAAGACTGTCATTGTCGACAACTTTCCATCACCAGACAGACATACAAACAGAAGTTGTGAATCGCTTGGTAGTACAACTGCTTTGCATGTACAACCAAAAGCATCAATGAACATGGGATGGAATTATTCCATACATACAACATAGCTACATTCATACTCAACAAAGATCTATGGGAAAGAATCCATTTGAGATCTGTTATGGATTTCAACCCTCAGCACCTATCGACTTGATAATCTTCTCGACACAGTCGATCGACATCGACTATAGCTAGCGGGAAGTTGAAAAAGTATTGAAGTTTCGAGATCAAATTTGTGACATCTAGCGACAAGCATAAGAAATGTTGCAATGAGTAAACACAAAAGCTAAGGCCCGACACGACAAGCATCATATCCCTCATTCATTCCAAATTGGGGACAAGGTCTGGTTACATCTTAAGAAGGAACAATTCACTGGCCCATACAAGAAACAAAAACCTTTGTGATATGGTGAACATCTCAAAAAGGAATGCTTCACTGGCCCATATAAGAAACAGAAACCTTTGCGATATGGTCTGTACAGTATTCTTCAATAGATTGGCTAAGATGCTTTCAAACTCGACATTCCTGCATGCCTAGGTCTACATCCAGTATTCAATGTGTATCTACTTCGACCATACCATGCGCCACTATTGGAACATAGTGACTTGCAAACAACAGAACCTGATGACATCCATCCAGATGTCCAAGAGCCTATTCCTTGCGACACCATTGTGGGACGATGAGTACACCATACAAGGACAAACAAAATTCATTTGTTTCAGGTTGCTAAAGCTGGACAAATCCCAGCACAAGGAAAATGGTACTCTGCTATTGAACTGACCGACAAGTTTCTTCACCTGAATGAGCAAACAATGGGGACAATTATTTCTTAAGGAAGGAGGTCTGATCCATTCCAGTAGTTGGCATTGTTTTCAGATGCTAACATCAACTGCGACAAGTCATCGACTTCGACAAGTTCTGAACTCGACATGACTTCGACAAACTCAACAACTTCGACAAGTTCAATGACCTCAACGGTTTCACAACGTCAACATGCAACATCGACTTGCGACTTGCGACTGTCAAGCTACGACAGATTGGTTCTCTGTCTTCCAGTCGACTGTAACGGTTGAACTTCCGAAACTGTTCTAACTTCTCTTGTAACTGAACGAAACGGGCAAGCACCCAAGCATCTCATCACTTTATATAAGTAAGTAAAATATTGTAATATACAAGTCATGATCTTTACATCCAGTAATAGAGAAATTAGTTTGCATTCCTACATATTGTCTGTGTGTATGTGTTCATGTTTGTAGTGTATTCCTGCTTTGCTTATTCTCTTTCTTATGCTTCCACCATAACATAGCTGACTCATTCAGTCGAACTATTGTCCCCCTCATGCTTCATGGGTGCGTGCGGATCAAATTTAGTCATCCCTTAGCAAAACCATATCCATACATCATGTCCACTTTCCATTTCCACCACATAGACCTTCACATATACAAAATTCCAAAGTTAAAAATTAAATTGGCTCATAATCCACCAAAAACCATGAGCCATGTTATCTAAATTTTGGATATTTTTTCTTTCTTAAAAGGAAGAAAATTTGCACATTCTCAAAAACATAAGAAAATGATAAGGATATCCAAAAAGGAAAATTCTCCAAAAAAAATAAAATACTATGGTTCAAAACCATCAATCACAAAAAACCATCAATCACCAAAAACCATTTATCTAGTTGGATCCTTATCCTCCCTAACTTACTCATGTGCCTATATAATGAACATGAAGGTCCCTCATTTTACAGCTTTAGGCCTTTATACCTTTAGAGTCATTTCTTCCCATTTGAGAACCATTTTCTCACCTTTCTCCATACATTACATACACCATTACTCTGCCAAAATCTCCATTGAGACCCTCTCTCCCTATGTTGAGTATTGGCACCTTGTGACGTGGAGTTGGAGAACATGTGAGGCAGACAGAATCATGCCATCCACACTCATAAACATATCGGAGTTTAATTCTATATTTTCCTAATTCTCGGTGAAGACTATCAATTCCTTAGCAGGGTAAAGGATTATTTATAAGCAAACATAAGAATGGAACAGAGCTATATAGACATACCAAAGCTTGTTGATTTAGAAACGTAAAACAACCTTAAACATGGGAAAACATCCAGTCATGCATTCAATCATTATACCCATATTTATGTCAATCTTTCTGTGAGAAAGACATGAACTTTCCATTCATCAAAGAAGGTTATGACAGCATAAGCAAACAAAAGGTGCATAGTTAAGCATAACCAACTCATCATTCACATACCAAATTAATACAATAGATAACTTATGCAATTGAAAGAAAACTCATTCATGAATAAAACCTTCTTACAGGCTTAACATATCATATTCATGGCTTACATTTAATTATACATTCATTCCACTGATTGAACATGTCAAGCATAATTAAACACATGAATATCATAATTCATGTACACAGATACTTATCGGAAATTCACATAAATGTTGCAACTAGCTGCATGTGAGCCATGCTCCACCTAACCTTAGAACTTGTCAATCCTATACTATTTGAGCTCCCAAGTTCACCCCCGAGCCGAGATCCAAACATTAACTAGAGATATCTCACCAATTTCTCCCCAACTCACTCTTAGAGTCTCAAGTGGAAATAACAGGATAAAGATATATACAGGGTTCAACAAACAACAGTTTGGTAACCAATTCCTTGTCAATTCAGCAATTGAACCACCTGAGTTCCCTCTCGAAACTTAAAGTGACACATTTCACTGCAAACGTTGGGAATCCATCCAGGTCTCATGATTCATTGCCAATTCACTAGTTAATTCCACCAAGGAATTCATAGTCAACTCGAGTTATCTCAATATAACAATGTTCAGGTTCTCTCTTTGCATTTTGGGTTCGGGTTCCTCACAGGAAATCTCTTTCTATTTTTCTTTACTCAAAAAACCTTCCTCTTGCACTCAGCAGACACTTCCCCGTGATCTATGTGCATTCTTCTTCTGTGCTTTGCGTGCATTCTCCAGACCAACCACCCAGGCTCTTTGTGTGCATTCTATAGACCAACCACCCAGGCTCTTTGCGTGCATTTTCCTCCATGCATTCTCATGATCTGATGTCTCCTACATATGTCATGGGTAGCATCAGCATTCCCCACGTCCTCCTAGATCATTGAGGCAACATGGTGTCCCCTATGGGATCCCACGTGGTTGTCCCCAGAGGCACACGTTACCTCCCCATACTTAAGCACGATTAGTCACTAAATCATTAGATTAATTAATAATTAATAATAATTAATTAATAATTAATCCCCCCACTAAGGATAAGGCTTAGGGGTATGGGTTTTGGGTTTATCATAATCTTTTAGAACAAGGGTTTAGGGAACAAGGTACCTAAGTCAGCCTTACCCCCTCACAACCCTCGGTTAATATCTGGATCCCCTCTTCAGCATATTGCTCCTCATGCAACCAGCTGGTATTTATATTAAATTATTATCATGCTATGTACATTCTCATATCCACAATGTTTGAATTACAATATCAGCTCTAACCTGGGCTAGGGGGTGTTACAAAGAATGTAGCAACCAGTTGAGTCGCCGACTAGTGCAAGTCCCTACAGAAGCAACAAATCGACAATATTTTTGATGAGTACCAGAACCTATTCCAAGTTCCAGATGGAGTACATCTACGTTGCCAAGTAAAACACTCTATTGAACTTGCTCCTCGTTCTTCATTGCCTAACGCATTTGTATACAGAAGATCCATTCTAAAAAATGAAGAGATTCGTAGAGAAATACAAGATTTGATCGACAAAGGTCATATCCAACCCAACTCCTCTCCTTGGGGAAGTCCAGTCATCCTCATTCCAAAGAAAGACGGGACATGGCACATATGCATCGACTACCGGGCCCTTAACAAAATTTCAGTGAAGAATACATCCCCTCTGTCGCGGATAGAATAGCTCATCGACTGTCTGAAAGGTGCTAAGTTCTTTACTCAGCTCGACCTCAAGTCAGGATACCATCAAACTCCAATCAAGCCCTCAAATGTATGGAAAATGTCTTTCAAGACCAAGGAAGGATTGTTTGAATGGTTAATCATGCCTTTAGGCCTAACCAATGCACCTGCGACCTTCATGCGATACATGGATAACATTCTTCGACCCTTCATTGGAAAATGGGTCATTGTCTATCTCGATGACATATTGATTTTTAGTCAATCATGGGAATAACATGTGGGACAACTTCAACAAGTCCTCGACACTCTCCAACAACATCGACTCTACTTGAACATGGACAAATTATCCTTTTCGATGAATAGCATCAAATATTTGATGCTTGTAATTGACTCTGCAGGCATTCATGTCGAGCTAGACAAAGTACAAATTCTTCAAGATTGGACCATTCCTCACAGAATTCAATAACTAAGAATTTTTCTTGGTTTGGATAATTTCAATCGACGATGCATACTTGGCTTTATTCACATAGCCTAGCCCTTGAATTAGTTGACGAAAGGAAATGGGAAAACTTTCTTCAAGTGGACACCAACAAAACAAGAAACTTTTGAACAGCTCAAACACAAGATTTGTACTTCACTAGTACTTGTGTTACTTGATTTGCATCAACCCCTTGAGATTGAGACCGATGCATCGGACTATGCCTTGGGCACAGTGATCACTTAGTTTGGTCACCCAGTCGCTTTTCATTCCAAAACTTTTAATGACACTGTTAGAAGGTATTCGACATATGAAAAAGAACTGTACGCCATTATGCAAGCCCTTAAGCAATGGAGGAATTACATCTTTGGCAAGGAAACGGTCATCCTCACTAACCATAAGCCTCTATAGTTCGCTCCGACCCAGTCAAAATTACAAACAATTCGACAATGCAAGTGGATGAATTACCTGCAACAATTTCAGTTGGTAATTAAGTATCGAAAAAGGTAAAGCTAATGTCGTCACTGATTGTCTAAGGCTTAATACGACCACCTGTTACTCTCCTTTTTACAGTGATGAGTATGCAGGGATATCACACCACTACTTGGCCTCAGTTGTATCAGGAAGACATCAAATTTTCATCAGTCTACCAACAACTTCAGAGTGACAAGTCGTCGACCATCAACTATTTCTTGAAAGATACCTTGCTTACAAGCGTGGACAGCTTTGTGTACCGACCAGTGAGCATCGACAAAAGCTCATTTGGGACGCGCACTACAACAAGACTACAGGACACTTTGGAGTAGCAAAGACCCTTTCTATTCTACAGAAGTATTTATTTTTTCCTACACTTAAAACCAACATCAACAAGTACATTCAATCATGTGTGGTTTGTGCCATTGCTAAACCGCCTAATTGATGACAGAGATTGCACACACCTTTGCCAGTTCCTATTCAAATATGGGAATATATTTCTATGGACTACTTGACAGGATATCCTACTACCAAACATCAGCATTACACGATCTTCGTAGTAGTTGACAGATTTTCCAACATGGCCATTCTCATTCCTTGCAAGAAGATGACAACAACGCAACAAACCGCTCAGCTCTTCTTCACACATGTTTGGAAACACTTTGGTTTACCGAAAACCATTATTTCCGACTGAGATGCCAGATTCGTCAACATATTTTAGAAGACTCTCTGGCAGTATCTCGACATAAGACTGTCATTGTCGATAGCTTTCCATCCTCAGACAGGCGGACAAACAAAAGTTGTGAATCGCTTGGTAGTACAACTGCTTTGCATGTACAACCACAAGCATTGACGAACATGGGATGGAAGTCTTCCATACATACAAAATAGATACAATCATGCTCAATAAAGATCTATGGGAAAGAATCCATTTGAGATATGTTACGGATTTCAAGCCTTAGCACCTATTGACTTGATAATCTCCTCGACACAGTCAAACGACACCGACTACAACCAGCAAGAAGTTGACAAAGTATTGAAGTTTCGAGATCAAATTTGTGACATCCAGCGACAAGCATAGGAAATGTTGCAACGAGTAAAAATGAAAGCTAAGGCCCGAAACAACAAGCATCATATCCCTCATTCATTCCAAATTGGGGATAAGGTCTGGTTACATCTAAAGAAGGAACACTTCCTTGGACCATACAAGAAACAGAAACCTTTGCGATATGGTCAACATCTCTAAAAGGAACGCTTCACTGGCCCATATAAGAAACAAAAACCTTTGCTATATGGTTCATATAGTATTCTTCAATAGATTGTTGAAAACGCTTTCCAACTCGACATTCCTGCATGCCTGGGTTTACATCCAATATTCAATGTGTATCTACTTCGACCATACCATGCACCACTGTTGGAACAGAATGACTTGCAAACAACAGAACCTGATGACATCCATCCAGATGTCCAAGAGCCTCTTCCTTGCAACACCATTGTGGGATGAAGAGTACACCATACAAGGACAAACAAAATTCCCTTGTTTCAGGTTGCTAAAGTCGGATAGATCCCAACATAAGGAAAATGGTACTCTGCTACTGAATTGACCGACAAGTTTCCTCACCTGAATGAGCAAACAATGGGGACCATTATTTCTTAAGGAAGGAGGTCTGATCCATTCCAGTAGTTGGCATTGTTTTCAGATGCTAACATCAACTGTGACAAGTTCCGAACTCGACACGACTTCGACAAACCCAACCACTTTGGCAAGTTCAACGACCTCAACTGTTTCACGACGTCAACATGCAGCATCGACTTGCGACATGCGACTGTCGAACTACGACAGATTGTCTCTCTGTCTTCCAGTCAACTGTAACGGTTGAAATTTCGAAACCATTCTAACTTCTCTTGTAACTGAATGTAACGGGCAGGCACCCAAGCATCTCAACACTTTATATAAGTAAGTAAAATATTGTAATATACAAGTCATGATCTTTACATCCAGTGATAGAGAAATCAATTTGCATTCTTGCATATTGTTTGTGTGTATGTGTTCATCTATGTAGTGTATTCCTGCTTTGCTTATTCTCTTTCTTATGCTTCCGCCATAATAGAGCCGACTCATTCAGTCGAACTGTTGTCCCCCTCATGCTTCCTGGGTGCGTGCGGATCAAATTTAGTCATCCCCTAGCAAAACCATATCCATACATCATGTCCACTTTCCATTTCCACCACATAGACCTTCTCATATACAAAATTCCAAAGTTAAAAATTAAATTGGCTCATAATCCACCAAAAACCATGAGCCATGTTATCTAAATTTTGGATATTTTTTCTTTCCGAAAAAGAAGAAAATTTGCACATTCTCAAAAACATAAGAAAATGATAAGGATATCCAAAAAAGGAAAATTCTAAAAAAAAAAAAATACTATGGTTCGAAACCATCAATCATAAAAAACCATCAATCACCAAAAGCCATTTATCTAGTTGGATCCTTATCCTCCCTACCTTACTCATGTGCCTATATAATGAACATGAAGACTGTCCCTCATTTTACATCTTTAGACCTTTATACCTTTAGAGGCATTTCTGCCCATTTGAGAACCATTTTCTCACCTTTCTCCATACATTACATACACCATCACTCTGCCAAAATCTCCATTGAGACCCTCTCTCCCTATGTTGAGTATTGGCACCTTGTGACATGGAGTTGGAGAACATGTGAGCTGTGTGAAGACCAGGATCATAATACTTTGGCAAGCTGCAAGGGCCCTTTGTCCCAAGTATTCCTTTGGTACATGTATAACTCACCACATTTAATACAAAAATCGTTATTTAATATATTCATTGTGTGTTGAATGAATGCTAGCTAATTTTATTTATTGTTTACATGCATATTTAGCTTAGATTTATTTTCCTATTGTTTGGTTTAATTTATTACCTCTCCTGAGCTCTACTTTGGATTCCATAATTCTTAGTAGGTTCCTTTTGGCATGTGCTGATTTGAAAACACTAGCAACACAACTAATCATTTCAAATCGTTTTACTTAAATAACAATGATAACAACTATATATATATATATATTATTTTCACCAACACTTGAATCTTCGATAAATTTCATCACCTTCAAACATATACATTTCATCAATCGAGAAAAATACATAATAAAGATTCCATGATATAAATTGTCAAATCATTATTATATACATGTATTTTTTTGATATATTATATTAACCTCAGTCAATGATAATGAATTTATTAAATATTATATTATAGTCATGTTTCAATTATTCATTAAATGTTGGTTATTTTTTATTTAGTTTTAAATAATAGTAATAGTTTTATATTATATTTATGTAATGGTTGTTAATTTTTATTTTTTAAATAATAATAATAAATTAATTTAAATTGTATTATTTATTTATTTTTAAATAATAATAATAAATTAAAGGGGACGTTGACTATCTTCATTCTCATATGTTATATTAAAAACATTTTTTGGGATATATGGAAATCAAGGAATTATTCTATTTTTTAGGAGAAACTGGTGAATATTGTTTCTGGCTATTTGAGAATTATAGGTATGCATAAATACTACTCTTCTTCAGAGGTAAAATTGAAGAAAAGTAGGCAGATAATCCCTCTCCCAATCTCTGTTGTGGCTACAAGTTTCTTTGATAGTGCATCATAAGATGTTAAGTGTGGTGCATATTTTTGAAGATCCACTACAAGGAAAAGGCCCTGTAGCGGAGGTTATAGTGGAAGCCCATTGAAAAAGAGGCCGAAAATCTATTTATAGAGGAGGTTTCTAGCGGAGGCGAGCGACGGAAGGTTTTTGCGGATATTTTTTGATCGGTGCATTTACATAAAAACACACCTGTGCATTCGATACTAAATCGCACCGGTGCAAATACATATTAGACCGCACCTCAACAGAGAAAAATATAAGTGAAAGAAAATTTAATTTAAAAAATCCTATTATTTTAATCACCGTTAATCGGTGTGTTTATATATAACACTTGCACTGTGATGTGATACTATAAACCTCCCTGTGTGTTTAATACATATAAACGCCCCTTTTTTTATAAATTTAGTACCAGTGCGCAACTTAACCTTAAACGCACCGGTGCGTGTTTAATGAATAAACACACCGCATTCTACTACAAAGAATTTTTTTCCAAAATTTGTTTAAATTGCATTTACAAACCTTGCTTGATGGTGAATCGGTGTAATATATTCACCGGTGTAGGTACATATTATACCGCACCACAACAGAGTAAAATATAAGTCAAATAAAATTTAATTTAAAAAATCATATTATTTTAATCACAGTTAATCGGTGTGTTTATATAGAACAATCCCACAAAGACGTGATACTATAAACATCCCAGTTCGTTTGATACATATAAACTCACGGTTTTTCAATTTATATTTCTAATAATAAATCTTATATCGGTGTGCACATAAAACTTAAACACAAGAGTGCTTGTCTAATGAATAAATGCACTGCATCGGTGCTCATCTAATAAATAAATGCAACACATTGGTGCTCGTCTAATAAATAAAACTTAAACGCACGGTGCAACGCTATAATATATCCACCTGTGCATTGATGTTTTCCGAATGCACCGGTTTCCATCGTTAAAAAAATTTAAATGAAGATCCAGTATTTAGAAGAAAAAAAACCATATTTTTTGGTGCATTAACTTCATCTCCAGGACAGGTGCACTTCACCTTAAAACACACCAAAACATGGTTTAATATAATAAAAAAAATGCGACGTAAAATTCAATTTTACCACCTCAAACTCATGGATTATTTTAAGAACCCCACTCAAATTTATATGTATAATAAATGGGTGAATCTCCTTGATATATAGGAAATTTTGAAGGCTATTTTATCAATAATATAATAGTTATATATATGTTTCTGGCTAATCTTTCATTTTATTATAGAATCTTGTAAAATATTGTCGAATCTTTCATTAAATTATAAGATATTGTAAAATATTGGCGAATATTTTACTAAATTATAAAAGATTTTAAAAACTTGGCGAATCTTTCCTCGATTTATAAAGCCTTGTAACGTCTTGGTGAATCTTTTTCCAGGAAGACTCGGATTTTGATTTTGTATATTAGTAAGGTAGTGCAATAGACGAGCATATACCAAAGCTCAACTCTATGCACTAGTACATATGGCTAAAACATTCCACGGAATATCCCCACGAATAAGTTAAAATCAAGACTTTCATGGATAAATAGATAAAATTTTTGAAAGGAAAATGTTCTGGCCCTCGATAATTGTCACTATAGTGACAGAAGTAACATTTTGTCTCTATAGCGACGATAAACTTAACACGTGCAACGTCAACGATTATCACAATAATGGCCATTGAATTTTTGTTATTTTTGAAATTTGATCATTGTGCATTTTCGCTGGAACTATGACGTTCATTGATCTATAAATAATTGTTCTTAAGACATATTTCCACAAATTATTTGGTATAGTTGCAACAATTTTTCTTCTGATTGTTCGTTCTATGATTTCAAGAGTCTGGTACTAGTTTAACACATCAAATTTTTTATCTCCTTCAGTTTCCAGGTTAGTATTTTAAATTCTTTGTCTCCTTTAATGTGTAGGGTCATACATAAAGTGAGTCGAATATTCATTTTATCCTCAATACTAATGCTTATATAGATTTTTCGCTTCGAATTTGATAGATAGATGATCTATCTTTAAATACCATATATATGGAGGGACATTTACCAATTAGATTTTTTACTTTCCATGTCACATCCTTTAATTTTCTGTCTCCTTTAGTATGTATATATATATATATATATATATATATGTATATACATATATGTATATACATGTCTATACATATATATATATATATATACATGTATATACATATATATATACATATATGTATGTATATACATATATACATACATATATGTATATATATATGTATATACATGTATATATACATATATATATACATATATATATATATGTATGTATGTATATACATATATGTATATACATATATATGTATATACATATATGTATATACATACATACATATATATATATATGTATATATATATATATATATATATGTACCCTATTCAATTTACTTATATATTGATTGAGTTTTTTTGGTTCTTATGTGTATATATATGTATATATACATATGTATACATATATACATATGTATATATGTATACATATGTATATATATATATGTATATATACATATATGTACCCTATTCAATTTACCTATATATTGATTGAGTTTTTTTGGTTCTTATAGGCCATTAGAGTGTCAAATAAATATACTTGGGAAGAAAATAGTAAGAGGTATGATGAGTTTAAAGCAACATTGGAGGCAAAGGGTGATGGAAAGTGTTATTTCCCTTGCAATGATTGCATAGGTTTGTGAACGAGAATAATTTTAAGAGCAACAGCTGAAAAACATTGTAAGGAGAAGGGGCATGGTGAAATGAGTTGTGAATATCATCCTTTGGTAAGAAGTTATTCATTACATAATGTACTTCTTGTAATAGTATTGATCATGTATTCACAAAATGTTTTATCATTTTAAATATATGTGTTCTGTATTATACACTAATGTTATGTAGGATCCCTCCTTTAGGGTCCCCTTGAACTGAACCTGAAACTTTAACAACTTCATACAAACAAATTAGTCATCATAGTTATTGGAAAAATAAAATAAAAAGTGTGAATAACTTAACAAAAATAAGCAAAACCTTAACCTGTCAACCTGATCCGGCTGGTCCATTGTCGCCTTCATCTTCCGTAGGATCCCTCCAGCAAAGCTTGTTTAACCATTGGCGAAGCAACCGTTAGCTTCGCCACCCAACCATAGGCTCATGCTTTCAGTCGCATGGCCTCCCCCGAGCTTTGGGTCATAGAGCTCACACACAAAAAAAATTCATGAAACCCAGTTTGGGATTCCCCCCCACCAAGATTTCTAGCCAAACCCTTAATAGTAGCAAGTCATGAGGTAAATCAATATTACGATAGTCATCCAGGGTCTGGGTCCTTTACCCATCCCCAAAGTCTCCCATTTAAAGGAAAATCCCCTGCGACACATGTCGCTTCATGCATAAATAATTATTTAATTAATTCTTTAATAAAAAACAACTCACCCATCCAAGTGTCAGTTTCTCTAGGAGATGCACCAACATCCCTAAGTTTGCTCATGTTTGTCCCCTAGATATTTCACTTAACTACTAGATTTGTGGTGTAGGTGGAGTTGACTAGGTGTCCATGCCTAGGATTCCATTTTGCTCCTAAATAAATATTTATAATATTTTTAAGTAATCAGGAATATCCTTTCATGTGCAATGCCTAAATAACACTTAATATTATTTAAATGCCAAAGTAATCATTTATGTGCAAATGCCTAAAGTACTCAAATGCATTTCTAAGTAAAGCTCTAGGTGCAAAATTATACGTTTCAACGCAGTTATGTTTAGCAATCAACTTTTACTAGGGACCCGGTGTCGCGCCGTTGGGCCTCCTTGTTCCTTAATTTAATTTCTTTGACATGGCACCACTCCGTCGAGTCCAGTCATCCATAGTTTCCATTCCCCGGCAAGGCACCACATCGTTGGGTGCTTGCATTCACTCTTTCCATTCTTGGTAGGGTACCGCACTGTCAGGCCCTTCTGCCGTCATCCTTCCGTTTTGACTTGCGGGAACTTCATGTAGGGATTTCAGGAGCCATTACCTTCCATCCTCCGTCTACACGCTATTAGGGACTAATGGCGTTGAGGAGTGAGTCCGTTCTCACTGCGCGCCCCCCAACTCGTACGTGACCAGCTCCGTCGTGGCCCACCTCGCACGCCCTCACGCTTCCTCTTGAGCAAGCGGATCAGTGCTTATCTGCTCAAGCGTGGTATTCCATCGGAAGTCAACATCGTCGTCGCTCTCCCTGTGTGTGATTTACTCGTACTCTACGACCCTTCATATTCCTTTGTGTGTCCGTTGGTGAACCGTTTCACCTGTCGCTACACACATTTCTCACAAACGTAAATTAGTAGCACTGTCCTCAATATTCACAATTTGGTTTATAAATCTGTTGCTTCATTAAGCATCTATAATTTACTTAATCATTACTCATTCGTCTAATCACATAATCAATTGCACAGCTAGTCTTTAAGCATCATTCATATGTACAGTTTTCATATCAAAGTTAATCGTTAAACAACATGAAATTGTCCATTCACAAGAACTACACAAATGCACATATATCAATCAATCGTAATCATAAATATACTCAAAATAAAATCATAGGGTTATTTTATTAATGTTTCAAACAGTCAGGTGACTCAGCAGGTGCCCTCAATGTCTATAGTAGTCTAGGGGCACTACATACACCCCTAATTATTTAGAACTTTGTCCCGAAGTTCAAAATAAAAATGGAAAGCTATGACGCATCTCAGTTGCATCCTCCCAAGTTGCAGAGCTAGGAATGTAACTGTCCTACTGCACTTTGACTTGATCAATCCAGGCTAGTCATTAAGCAAGAACTAACCAATCAATTATACCACTCCACACATATAATTTAATTATTTAATTCATTTATCAATTATTGTCGTCATTCCCATCTTCAGGTTTTCCTCAATCATTTAAGACATAACAAGGCTCAAGAGACCATTATATCGAAGTTGTTCAGCCGGGTCACTCGACAGGTGCCCTTAAGGTCCACAGTCATTCTAGGGGCATTACATACACCCCCTCATAAATAGAACTTCATCCCGAAGTTAATTCTTATTGTACTTCCATGGTGAGTTTCAATTTCTTTTCACACTCATGTCTTTTGTCGTCATCTTCCAATTTCATCGGTAATTTTATGTACTGAACTTCTCATAATAATTTTCCCATTAATTTCCACTAATGACTTTGGTTTCAAACACTTCTCGAAGGTGTCATTAGATAGTGATCTAGTATACTTATGTAATTTATCCTTTCATTCACTTTCATCAATAACCTCATTCTTTGTCGAGGGAGTCTGTTTCTCATTGATATTTTGTTCTCCAAATTTCATGTATGTTTCACTCTCTCGATCTTTTACCCAAGAAATGGTGAAAGAAGGATTTTGGTGTCTTTCTTACTGCCTTTGCATGATGCTAACTAAAATTCCCCAAGTTTGATTCCTTTGCTCATTATCCATTCTCCATTCTTTGCCTAAGATCCTCATCCCATATGGATTCTTCCATCATATTGGTATTCACTTCTTGATTGAATTCGATCAAGAGCTTTCCTAATTAAGGTTTGAATTTGTTGAAACTTTACCAATTATAGTTGCATGTTTATAGCTTTTCTCTTCCCAAACTTACAACCCATAAACATGTTCCAAGACATAACCCTGACATTCGGCTAACCATGTCATTCCTTCTTTACAAACCTGTAATCCTTCTTAAGCATATTTTGTGATTTCCTCTTGCATGATTAGATTTCGTATGTAAACATATAGTTCACAAGATTAGTAGAAAAAATTCTTAATCATCCTCTCCTTAGGTTCTCTTCCACATTTTATGATAAGCATTAAACATAGTTTCAATTCACCCTAGACATCCTGACACTTTCTATACTTAAGGATATACAATTATCCGTCCCAAATGTAGGACTCGTCTGGGTAGTTTTTTTAGTCTACTTCTTACTTTACCTGCAATCAACAGCTTGATTCCATCACAAGGTTTCACTTTTCTTCCTAAATATCATAAGGAAACTTATAATCTACCCCGAATTCTTGACCCTAACATTTCATAATGATATATAGATATAAATATGTATGTATCTTTTTAATAATCCATATAATTTTTCATTTCTATATTCCTATATATATATAACTTTCCATAAGAGACAAGTAATAAAAAATTATGAAGAATCTCAATAATCATTACTTTAAACTTATAACACGTTCAAATATAAATAAGTATCTCATTTCTAAAATCAACCTAACTACTCTCATAACTCACATAACAATTCAATTCTAGATATAAGTATATAATTTTCTATAAGAGATGAGTAGTCAAAATTATAAAGGATTTCAATAGACGTTAATTTAAACTTTTACCACATTCAATGTACATAAGTATGTCATTTCTATAGTCAACCTAGCTAGTCTCATAATCCACATAATAATACTATATATATATATATATATATATAATCCACTTTATCAAAATTATAAAGGATCTCAATAGTCATTGATGTAGAATAATGCATAAGGGTAAGGTACTTCAACTATAATACAATACGTTTATAAATGATAAAAAAGGAAGCATATCCATTTACACTTAAATAAACCATGCAACTCAAATGGTGAGGTTTATAACATGTAGGTTTTAGAAAAAAAAGAAAAAAAGAAAAAAAGAAAATATATATATATATATATATATATAAAAGAATTTCCCCATCATACACAAAAATCAATAAGAAGATGGTACATAAGCAGAACCTCATTTTAGATCTATGGTAAGGGGTCTTAGCTTTCAACCTTCCAAAATCTAGTTACTTTTCGAACAAGGAAAAGATAAACTCTACATGTTACTTGAATGTGCTTCAATCTAATAAGTTCCCATCTTCTTCTTAAACGTAAGCACTTGCACCTAACTTAAATCTTAAACAATTTTTTTCATAGAATATGAATATACCATGTAAGTAATACAGAGTGTATATTATATGATTCAAAGTATTAATTTATCCGAGCTTTTATAAAGAAATGCAATACAACCGAATAATGAAGAGAAAATAATTTAATTTTAACGCTACACCATGTAAAGACTTTTGTTTTTCTATTTCATAATTAATAACTACCAAATCGCATGCCAAGGTTATCAAGAACTTTTCTTTTATAAATGAAGATCCAGAGACGTATTCTAAGATAAGAGTACTTGCTATCGCATACTCTTCATATCCACATGCCACCCAAAGCTGAGTTCTTGCGTACACGTTTTCAGCAAGTCAGCTTGACTTAGCAAAAGTTTAGAATAAGGAAAGCTTATGAAGTAAGACTGGAGTTCTCACATCAGATAGTGGAATGCGAGTGCAATTAAGGTAATGAATTACATAACATTCCCCAGGTGAGAAGTGGATAGTATGATCTTATTTTTATGAAATTTTAACTATTAGAGAGCTCCGGTAATGATTAATACAGCCTTTTATTGCGGGCTCCAATCGATGTAGAAGTTGAGCTAATTAAATAATCAAATAAAAGGTGGAGCAGAGATAACTATATCCAATTTAGCGATTAGGTGATCTTTGATAGCCATGAATTGAATGAATTATAGATCCAAGTTTTGCACAACTATACCTTCAGCTAGATCGCAGAGATCCCGCTCAAAAAAATATGCGTGTAGTATATTGCAACCAAACTCGTTCTAAGTTAGAAATTACTCTGTCAAGGCTAGAGATCGAGATGACCAATACTAAATAAGACTTACAGAAAGTTAACCAAATTCAAACGCCAAGCGCTAAGCCAATCAAAACCTCACCGCGACATACCAGCATAACTATAGAAATGTACATAAGCAAAGTGAAACGCCCAGCCATATATGAAGGTTTTCATATAACTATGTATATATATGCTACAACAATTCTTCCCAAAATACAAGTTATATAAAAAAAAAATGCTGACTCAACCAGAGTGCGATGTCCAAACAAACACGCAGAGGTGTTTCTTCTCTATGGTGATGATATTCATGTTCAGGCAGGAAGATTGCATAAGTAAGAAAAACGCCCTCAGAAAGGATAAGACGAGAATGAGATAACTGTCTGCGCAGGCAGAGTATTGCTTATCAAAAGTAAACAAAACAAATTTGCCCCAATCGTAAGCAACATACAAAAAAATCCATTTCTGATCTACAACCAAACAGTAAAGCATTCAAACTGGAACCGTATTTCATTTATACAGAGATCCATCTCTAATATCATTAACTAATTCAACGACTTATGTAAAAGAATAGATCATTGATCCACAAAGGCTCATTAACCTGCACCCTACTCATGCAGAGATCTAAGGTTATAAATCCCAATCCCACACCCAAAGCAGACCATCTCTTTCAGGAAGGCCGCTCTCGTATAGAGGCGCAGAGAGGAAAAGTGAGACCTTGGAATAAATGTCTCAGCAAAATGATGTCGAGGATTGATCCTCACGGGGGAGGAATCGCCCAGATTTTGTGCAACGCATAGCTCAGTACAAATATACGCAATTATGAGGGAAATCAGGGGTCGATCCTCACTAAGGAGGAATCGCCCGGATCTATGCATCCTACATAGCCAGATAAAATTTCACAGCTAAAAGGAAATGTAGGTTGGATCCTCACTGAGAGTGATCGCCCAGATCTATGCATACTACATAGCAAGATACATATAATTTCTCAACTAAAAGAAAATACAGGGGTCGATCCTCACTAAGAGTGATCGCCCAGATCTATGCAGCCACCTAACCAAATATATATATAATTACACAAACAACTACGGAGAACACAAGTCAGAATACCTGGTTACGCCTTTGATCAACAAGGAGAAGTGATGCAGAGCATGGAGATCGGATACTTGGGTTGACGTTACAAAGATCCGACTTAATCGATATGGGAAATATCCTAACCTGCATCGTAGATAG
This sequence comes from Larix kaempferi, assembly GCA_027924585.1. Classification (NCBI taxonomy): domain Eukaryota; kingdom Viridiplantae; phylum Streptophyta; class Pinopsida; order Pinales; family Pinaceae; genus Larix; species Larix kaempferi. The sequence continues at coordinate 110,732 of BSBM01000825.1, forward strand.
CTTTCCCCTAATACCCCTATCTATGATGTTGAATCCCCATCCCTTTCTTTTGGCAGACTCGAACTATCCTCAACACTATACGAAACGCTCTATCGTTCCCCAGTCCAAAACCATAGATCCCTGTCTCTACTCAGGGACACGATCTATAAGAAGAAGTTTATCAAATTGCATATAATGCAACGAAATGCAGGTCACTGTATCTATCAAGAGATATGATCAGCATGAAGAAGTTCATCAAACTATATATAATGCAAAGTAAACACACAGATCGATGTCTCTATTCAGAGGCACGATCTGAAAGAATAAATTTACCAAAATATATACTGAGAAGTAAACGCAGAGGTCGATTATCCTAATCCAACCGTAACCACTATCATCAAATATCATCCTATAAACCAGAACTAGGATCGGTGTAAGTTCGCTTCCCAAGAATAGGATAATCATACAAAATTTAAGTCAAGATGGAGAACTACAGGTGTATCCAACAATAAATATTAGCAATGCAATCGTTTGCAAGATAACAAAAAAAATGGTGGGATCGAGCTCATAAGCTCCCGCCCCTCGTAGTAATAGCGTACCTAATTAATACTACACTCTGAAGGATCGAGTTCCCCCCCTTTAAACAGAGATCTTATTATTTTACACAGTGAATTCACCATTTTAGATTTTAATTACACAGAATGTCACAATGGGTCGGTTCATACGCGATCAACTTCTAAAAAAACAAATCTGGAAACAAATGCTAAATAGAAAAGTAAACAGAGTTTGAAAAATATTAAATCCAGATTGACTTCTGATAAAGAAATCTGAAAACGCTAAATAGGAAAGAAAACATAGTTTGAACAAATATTAGACCCAGATCGACTTCTGATACAACAAATCTAGAAACGATAAATAGAAAAGAAAACAGAGTTTGAAAAGATATTAAACCTAGATCGACTTCTGATAAAAAAATCTTGAAACGATAAATAGAAATGCAAACAGAGTTTGAAAATATTAGACCCGGATTGACTTCTGATACAACAAATCTGGAAACAATAAATGGAGGAACATTGAACCTGATTTGGTCGTCTATTTTGAGACAGGTAGATCGTTGAAGTGGCGGCTGATTCGGTTGTCCGGTCCGATACAAATTGACTAAGATACCAACAGCCCTTTGTTATGAGTTCGGTGCCCTCAAGGCTCGACTAGCTCTGATACCAAATGTAGAACTCCTCCTTTAGGGTCCCCTTGAACTTAACCTGAAACTTTAACAACTTCATACAAACAAATTAGCCATCATAGTTATTGGAAAAATAAAATAAAAAGCGTGAATAACTTAACAAAAATAAGCAAAACCTTAACTTGTCAACCCGATCTGGCTGGTCCATTGTCGGCTTCGTCTTCCGTAGGATCCCTCCAGCAAAGCTCGTTTAACCATTGGCGAAGCAACCGTTAGCTTCGCCACCCAACCATAGGCTCATCCTTTCAGTCGCATGGCCTCCCCCGAGCTTTGGGTTGTAGAGCTCACACACAAAAAAAATTCATGGAACCCAGTTTGGGATTCCCCCCCCCCCCACCAAGATTTCCAGCCAAACCCTTAATAGTAGCAAGTCATGAGGTAACTCAATATTACGATAGTAATCCAGGGTCTGGGTCCTTTACCCATCCCCAAAGTCTCCCTTTTAAAGGAAAATCCCCTGCGACACATGTCGCTTCATGCATAAATAATTATTTAATTAATTCTTTAATGAAAAACAACTCACCCATCCAAGTGTCAGTTTCTCTAGGAGATACACCAACATCCCTAAGTTTGCTCATGTTTGTCCCCTAGATATTTCACTTAACTCCTAGATTTGTGGTGTAGGTGGAGTTGACTAGGTTTCCATGCCTAGGATTCCATTTTGCTCCTAAATAAATATTTATAATATTTTTAAGTAATCAGGAATATCCTTTCATGTGCAATGCCTAAATAACACTTAATATTATTTAAATGCCAAAGTAATCATTTATGTGCAAATGCCTAAAGTACTCAAATGCATTTCTAAGTAAAGCTCTAGGTGCAAAATTATACGTTTCAATGCAGTTAAGTTTAGCAATCAACTTTTACTAGGGACCCGGTGTTGCGCCGTTGGGCCTCCTTGTTCCTTAATTTAATTTCTCTGACATGGCACCACTCCGTCGAGTCCAATCATCCATAGTTTCCATTCCCCGGCAAGGCACCACATCGTTGGGTGCTTGCATTCACTCTTTCCGTTCTTGGTAGGGTACCGCACCGTCGGGCCCTTCTGCCATCATCCTTCTGTTTTGACTTGCGGGAACTTCATGTAGGGATTTCAGGAGCCATTACCTTCCATCCTCCGTCTACACGCTATTAGGGACTAATGGCGTTGAGGAGTGAGTCCGTTCTCACTACGCGCCCCCCCAACTCGTATGTGACCAGCTCCGTCGTGGCCCACCTCGTACGCCCTCACGCTTTCCTCTTGAGCAAGTGGATCAGTGCTTATCTGCTCAAGTGTGGTATTCCGTCGGAAGTCGACATCGTTGTCGCTCTCCCTGTGTGTGATTTACTCGTACTCTACGACCCTTCATATTCCTTTGTGTGTCCGTTGGTGAACCGTTTCACCTGTCGCTACACACATTTCTCACAAACGTAAATTAGTAGCACTGTCCTCATTATTCACAATTTGGTTTATAAATATGTTGCTTCATTAAGCATCTATAATTTACTTAATCATTACTCGTTCGTCTAATCACATAATCAATTGCACAGCTAGTCGTTAAGCATCATTCATATGTACAGTTTTCATATCAAAGTTAATCGTTAAACAACATGAAATTGTCCATTCACAATAACTACCCAAATGCACATATATCAATCAATCGTAATCATAAATATACTCAAAATAAAATCATAGGGTTATTTTATTAATGTTTCAAACAGTCAAGTGACTCAGCAGGTGCCCTCAATGTCTATAGTAGTCTAGGGGCACTACATGTTATTACATTGTTTGTAGATATAAATACAATGCCCCCTAAATGTCGAGAACCAGAGAGCTATTTTCCACATAATAGTAAAATTACTACTTTACTGCAAGGTGAGGAACATGGAGATCAAAATATTGAAGATTGAGTTATTAATGATCATATGGATAAAGATGATGTTATTGATACAAATGGAGAAGATGAGATAAATAGATTGCTCCATTGGATGAGGACAAACTCCATGATATTCATGATGTTCCTCTACTCGAGAAGTCCCAAGAACCTCTTTATGAAGGCTCAACAACAAATATTCTATTTGTTATATTGTTGTTGGTGACCTTGAAGGTTTTGAATGGTTTATCAAACACTTGTTTCACACAACTCCTAAGGTATGTAAAGTTGACTATTTTCCTCTATTTTTAGTGTTAATTAATTCATAAATTAGGGATATGCAAATTTATGACTTATATTGTTTACATTTCATTGTTTTGTCAATGATGCAGATTGTTGGATTAATTTCTATTACCAACATCAAATAATTTACCACGCACATGTCGAGAGGTATTCTTGATTATGAAAGAAATTGGAATGGAGTATCAAGCTATTGATGCATGTCTTAATTATCATATTATATATTATGGACAATATGCATCAGAAAACAAATGCCCACAATGTGAAATTAGTATATATCGAACTGATCAAGTAATAAAAAAGGCTTCTCACAATGTTCTTCATTATATTCCCATAATTCCACGTTTCCAACAACTATTCAGGTGCCAAAGTATAGCATAGTTTATGGATTCCATGCAAAGAACATAAGTGAAGATGGTGTTCTTAGAATTCCCGCAGATGGTTTTGCATTGAATAACATTGAATAAAAATGGCCAATTTTTAAAAATGAACCTAGTAATGTTAGACTTTCATTGGCAGCTGATGGTTTCAATCCATTTGGAGAGCTTCGTTCTACTTACTCAGTGTGGCTTGTTTTCTTCATAAACAATAACCTTCCTCCTTTGATGTTGATAAAGAGAGAGCACACAATGTTGGCAATGAATATTCCGGGTATTTTTTTGAAAGTAATTATATTATTTCATTAATTTCTTTGTTTAATTGTTGCATGAGAACCCCTTTTATATATTGGGACATATAAATAAATAACATTGTATGTTGAATGATCAATTAGGTAAGTACCAAGTTAAATATAGGAATGTATATATTGAGCCTCTTATCGATGAGCTATTGAAGTTATGGGATGGCATCACTATGTATGACATCTCCAGACCAATAAGGCAGAAACAATTTTCGTTCCATGGAATACCTGCATGGACAATTCATGACGCTCTCGAGTTAACACATTTTTGTGATATGTAGCTTTCTGTTGCACGTCGTTAAAATTATATGTTTTTAAGGTAAATATCATGCATTTTTTTTAATTAATAATATTTTGACGCTATAACATTAATACATTATCTTCCAGGTCTTCAAACAAAGGGAAAATTGGCATTTCTGGTATGTGGTCCTAGGATAAAATATCGTCATTCAAGAATTTTAGCAAAGGAGGTGTTTGATGAGTACAAGCACTTCTTCCCTAAGAACCATAGGTATTGAACTACCGAGAAAACAAAATTCAATGGTAAAGAAGAGAATGAAAAGAAACCACGAAGAATTACACCTCACCTATGGAAATTGGAATATAATAGAAATCGTCGAGGTATGCAAATTGTATATGTAGCATATATAAACATGTAATATTATGAATTTTATATTTTTACTAAATTTTCTCTACCATTGGTGTCATGAATTATTGTTAATGTGTTTTCATTTATGTTTAATGAATGTCTTTAAGGCATGAATGGGATTCCACGAGGAATGAAGAGTTATCACATACAATTCAATAGGTTTCCTTATTACGAGCACCTACAAATAACTCATTTGTTCGATACAATGCATATCGGGAATAATGTAACATAAATGATATGGAAAATATTAGATGGAAGGACTGACAAAGATAAAATTGGAAAACATTGTAGTGACATTGCAGAAGCAAATCACGCATTGCAAAGTGTAATTATTTCCAATGCTGGAGATGGGGACCGAAATATTAGTCTTCCATGGTTATTGACAGAGCAACAAAGCAATGCTATAAAAGAGATCATTCAGAAAATAAGGTTTCCGACGGGGTTTTTGTTGAACATACAAAATATCTTAACAAAAAAAAGGTGATTTTGGTGGTGTTAAAACTCATGACTGGCATACATTCATTAAGGTAATTATTTACGTATATAATTTCCATTTAGTACATCCTTTTAGTAATTGTTCTCTCTTATTTGGAAACATTAAATATTGATTTTCTTTTTGCTATAGTACGTTCTACCTTTATCTCTCCCAGATAGATTTGACAACAACATAAAACAAGTTATATCTGATCTTGGTAAATACATGAGGTAAGTAACAATTTATATGCATGAAAGTGTTTTTTCTCTTTGTTGCATAGCTTATTGACATTATGTGTTTTACAACTTGGAACATTATTATATATTCCTCAATCTTGTTGATCACTGTTATTTTCTTGCATCATTTGTAGGTGGCTTTAATTTATATTGGAAGAGAGAAATTCCCCGTCTAATGTGTGAAATGCGAAAGTATTTACCTCCAGCATTTTTCAATGCACAAGAACACTATCTCATACACCAAGTTGAGGAGATTGAATTGTGTGGACCTATAAAATAAGGGCCAATGTGGATGGTGGAAATGCATTTGAAGTCATTGAAGGCTTTTGTTAGATAAAGAGCACGTCTTGAGGGTTCTATAGTGCAGGGCTATATGGTATATCAATCCATGGTGTACATTAGTTAGTATCTTCCAAATTTAGTAAAAAATATCAATTCGCCTCGCATTTGGGATGTCAAATCCATCAACAAATTTGAAGGGGAGGTCCTATTGGGGAAAGGTGGAATGAGGAATGTGAAAGGTAATTGAATGGTGTATATTTAATTTATTATACAATTAATTTTTCAATTTCATATATATATATATATATACATATAATACTCATGTAATTTTTATTATTCCATCAGTATTTTAAGGTAAACTTAATTTCCTTTAATGATAGCTAATTTACAATTCTTAATTGTTATTTTTTCATATAGTTGGTCACGTGTGGTATGCACTACACTTATACATTGAAAACAATATTGATTGGATGGAGAAATGGATATAACGATGTACATAATTCTATGGTACATTATCATGGGAAGGGGTTAGTAAATTGATTAAAACAATGCATCGTTATCGAGAAGAATATCTCGGTGAACTTACGCAAAGGGAAATTGATTTGGCATGTGGTTTAAAAGATAAAAAGGCAAGTATATTTACCCTACTCATTTTTTTTGTTGTTTCCCATTATATCAATGTATTTCTTTCATTTATTTCTTCTTATATATTTATTTACTGAGTCGAGCATGATGTAGTTGATACACCACAAGGCTATGTGGTGCAATGGTCATAATTTTCGCATAAAAAAGTTGGATGACAAGAAGAAAACATTTGATTGTTGTATAACTACAGTTTTTCAAGTCACTAATGTTTCCTCTAGAAGTGACAAGCATCCAAAAGTATCTAAAAGTAGGTACTATGGTTATTTGGAAGATATAATTGAGCGTGAATTTAATTCCTTTAAAATAGTTCTGTTTGAGGTCAAATGGTATAGGCTATGAATGAATGAATGTGATCCCGAAAGAACTGTTATTGAGCATGCCAATGGATTTACCATGGTCAATACAAGGGAACTTGAACCAAGTACAAA